>CAJNJA010035530.1:0-24831 GCA_905231915.1 Symbiodinium necroappetens
ATATATATACATACACACACATGTGTAGATATACACATATGTATCTATATATATATATATACATATATATATATATACGTGTACATGTGTTAATGTATATATATGTGTGTGTGTTTTCTATATATGTATGCATCATAACTATGCAAATATAAACTAAATACACAAATCAATCAACCAACAGAAGACCACATACATACGTATGTATGTACGTGCATATGTATGTATGTAGGTATGTATGTATGTATTTAGGTATGTAGGCATGAGGTAGGTAGGTAGGTAGGTAGGTAGGTATGTAGGTAGGTATGCAGGAATGTATGTGTTCCCTTAGAGCGGTACATTTTCGAGAGGTGCAAGGTGGACCCAGACCCTCAACAAGCCCTGTACTGCATCCGGCAAGGCTTGAGGGTATCATAGGGGCCGAATAGCGGTTTAGGGTTTAGGGGTTTAGGGTTTAGAGTTCAGCGTTGGTGGCACTGTTCCGATTGAGCAGCCAAAGTATGTTTATGCAACGCAGAAGGACCCTGCACACGCTGGGTTCTTTGGTAAGAATACGTATGCTAGAATAAGATACCCCTCCCCAACAGCAACTAATGATTAAGGCCGCTGCAAAAAAAAAAACTACAGTATTCTGGCCAGCCTGTTCAGAACCCACGAAAGAACCCCCGTTCTAGTTATGAAGGCCTCGATAGCGCTCTTGCCTTTCGCCGGAAAGTGTAAGTGTCAGCTCCTTGGACCCATCACCCCTTAAGCCTTAAACTGGGTTCATCTGGGTTCTGGTTACGAAGTTGAGTTAAGTTAGCAAACCTATTTACTATAAGTGCAATTACGGTAACTTCAATAACGTTCCTTAACGATAACCGAAAAAAACCGAACGTTAAGGTCAAAGTCCAGAACCCGAAACCAGCATAGTAAAAGTAGAATCTGCCACAACCGCAACCCTTGACTAGAGCGCTTTGTGTCAGGAGGATTCTTTGAAGGTTCGAGGGTGATTATTTGTACCTGCATTGAGTGTGGGGTTTATAGGGTCTAGCGTCTCGGGGTTTCGGAGTGTACAGGGTTATAGCGCACTATAAACACGGCCGATATCGAGTTTAGTAGGTGGTAGTCATTGCAGTAGGGGTCAGCTTCGACGAAGCCTTATCGAGTTCAGTACCCGGTCACAGCATATTCGAAGGCTCATGGATAGTTGCTTTTGAGGGTGTGAGTAAGGCTCCATTGGACAAACGAGCCGGTAGCGTACCTGTAACCCTGAGCCGGCCCACCTCGATCAGAACATCTGCGGCAACCTCAAGAATGCGCGGCCGAAGGGTTTGGACGGTCAGCCAACACAGACAGGCTCACGATCTTGACGTTCCTGTTCGGGGGAACTAAGGCTTCAGAACTAAGCGGTGTTCAGCATTTGTAGAGAGTCAGCAGCGTGTGCCCATGCCACACGCGTGGCCTTGCCTGTTGTTTCCAGGTTTCAGGCTGGAAAGGCCTTGATTCCCGTTTAGTGCAATTCCCTACACGCTAAGCCGTGAGGAAATCCCAGGCGTTGGGACGAAACCTAAACCCCCAAGCGGAGTAGGTATCCGAAGGCTCTTATGTTTCAAAGCTGTGGAGGGCTTTCCTTTGTGGCTCAGGGTGCTGTCAAGGCTCTGAGATACTCGAACTCTGAATCAGAGGTGCTCAACCCGAGATGCTTGGTTGGGTGTCTCAATGCTGGCAAAGGCTTACAAAATGCTCCTGACACCCCCAAAACCGCCAATCCTAACTACCCTAGGCCCTAGACCTAAGGCCTTTGGTGGAGGGCATACCCTAGATCGGACCCTTAGACCTAAACCCCAAACCCCTACACCCTAGACCCTAAACCCTGAACCCCAAAATCCCAACCCCGCCCCGGCAAAGCAAGGCCTTAGACCCCATGCGAAGGTGCCAAGGTTTTCGATGCCAAGGCCCAGCGAACCGGAGGTGGTTCGGCCTTTGCCGCAGGGCTGCAGAAGGAGAGCTTATGGGGTTTAGCGTTTAGAGGCTTAGGGTTTTGTGGTTTGGGGTTGACAGTTTAGGGTTTAGGGTTTACAGTTTAGGGGTAGGGTTTAGGGTTGGAGTAGGATTGGTCTTGCTGTGATTCAGGGGTTAGGTTTAGGTTCCAGAGTTCAGGACACGTAAAGCGAGAGTGCTTGCTTGGATCAAATCTTTTTTTTTCAGGCTCGTGGCACCTATGTTGTTTCACGCACCCCCCTAAACCCTAAACCCCAAACCCATATCAAGCAGATCTGGAGATCCCACCAATGAGCCAATGAGCCTCAGCATGTTGGCACGAAGGAAGGTTGATCTGTTTGGCTGCCCTTGAACTCCTTTGCTGAACGAGGGAGCCAAACTCCCCAACTTTCTCAATAAATCGTCGATTCTGTGTCTGAGTTCGTCGTTGTTGAGTCCATTGGCCCCACAAAGGCTCGTCCAGTGATGCGATCAACAGTGAAGAACACCCGCAATCCCCGTCAGATTTGAAGGCGGCCATACCTAAAGCCTAAACCCTAAACCCTATAAAGCCTATGTTATCAGGTCAGCCGCGAGATGTACGAGAAGCGCGTGAAAGATAGAGCAGCTTGGGTGCCAAAGTTGCAGGGAAGCAGATGATATCCTCCTGAACCCGGCCTTGCTGGTTAAGTTGAGGCTTTACGGTCTCTTCCACCTACAAGGTTTAGATTCTAGAGGTGTCTTGCGTTGAGGAGTTTAGCAGATTTCGGTGGCTTCCTAAACCCTAAACCCTAAACCCCTAAACCGCTAAAACCCTAAACCTCTAAACCCTAAACCCTAAATCCCTAAATCCCTTAATGACGTAGAGCTGCGCGTTCGAGTCTTTGAAGTTCAGTCTTTCCGGCTCGGGAGCCTGCTCTTTCGGGGTTTGAGGGGCGCGTGGAGTTTGGGAGCTTGCTTGCTAACCCCAAACCCCCGAAACCCCTAAACCAAAAACCAAATCCTTAAACCCCTGAACCCCAAAACTCCTAAACCCCTAAACCCCAAGCCCTAAACCCCCCCAACCTGAAGCTGACGGTCCTGGGTGGCTTCAGGCTCAATGTGCAAGGAACCATGGCTCTACCCATAGGCCCCTAAGTAGTTCCTTTTTATGGTCTAAATTTAGAATCCTATAAGGCAATCCCAAAAAGGAACTATTTAGGGCCCTATGGGTAGGTGCGGAGCCTCGCAGATCGACCCTAGGCCGGTTTAGGGTTTAGGTTTTAGGGTTTGTAAGGGTTTTGGGTTTTTGGGGTTTAGGTTTAGGGTTTAGGTTTTGGGGTTTAGGGTTTAGGGTTTTGGGTTTTGGGGTGGGTTTAGGGTTTAGGGCTTAGGGGTTAGGTTTCAAGGTGGTTGGAGTTCCTGATGATAGATGTTATATACCCCAGCACCCTGTTCTAATTACTAACCCCAAGGGTCCAAGTACCTAGGGTAACTATATACTCTCCCAGAACTACGATGCTTATTGGGTCCTTTGGCATAGGACAAGGCCGATACATTAAGGTTCATGGCTTGGCGTCTGGCTTACGGTTCGGGATTTCGATTTCGGGCTGGTGGTGCCGAAGCAGACAAGCTGTCTGAATCTGTGCTTCAGGATTTAAGGTTTAGCGTTTGGGGGCTTTCTACCTAAACTCTAAACCCCTGAAGGTTTAGGGTTTAGGGTTCGGGGGCTTTCTAGAACCCCCGCCCCCCCAACTTGAGCAAGGAGAGACTGGTCTTGGTTACGAATGCCAGTCACAACAACATAGTATTCCCAAAGGGTCCTAAGTACTGTTACGGGGAATACTTCCCTAAATACTAATAGTAATTCCTAATATAGAAACCCTACATTCTACCATATAAGTACTTAGGACCCTTTGGGATTAAAGAATAGCAAATATGCACAAACGAACAAGAAGGAGTAATATAACCGACCATGGGGCAGACAAGCTTGAACTCCACACAACCTATTGAATTCGAGTTTCCGGCTTTGGGCATAGAGACTTGAGTCAGTTGTTTGGTGTTCAATATTTACCTATGGTGTCGATTGTAATTCCCTTTCTGGGTTACCTTATAGGATCTTACATAGCCAAACTCGATAAACCAAAAACAGGAACTGCAATGGAGACTGTAGGCATGTTTGAGGATGGAGGCTGAGGCTGAGATGTGGTGGCAGATGCGACGGCCTTCTTAGTCCCAAGGTCCTCGCCATGTTCCTCGAAATGCTCCAGCCAGAGCCTTTCGGGCTCTTCCCCTGAACCCGGATATGCTTGAGAAACCCTGAGCTGAAACTCTAGCCTAACCCTCATACAACCCGCAGATACCTCAACTCTTGTGCCTCAACCTCGGCAGCAACTCCAAAGCTAGTATCGCTGTCTGTCGGGCCAATGCCGGGGTCCTTACGATAGTGGAGATTTAGCGGACTCCTGCCCTAAACCCCTATACCCCGCAAACCCTAAACCCTTGATATCCTACTTGAAGGACTGATATCAGGAAGTCATAGTCATAATTAAGGAGCCCTAGAAAGGTAGGTTTTACAACCCTTAAACGCCTCCCATGCCGGCTCGGAGAGGAGAAGGAGGTCAAGAAAGACATGGCGAAAGCGAAGGAGAAGTCGTCCCGGACTTGGGTTTGGGGCTTGGGGTTTTAGATGTACCCCAGAGTCTCCATTGTAGTGCCCTGTGCTGTTGTAATCTTGTCCTGGAGCCCCACTCTTGTCCTATTTCTCGATTTCTCTGGCCCCGTAGTCTAGAAGTCGAGAAGGCGCGTGATCGTGGTTCATCCAGTTCGGCCCTGCTCTCTTTACATTCTTTAGCCCAAACGCCCTTGTGTCCTATCCTAAACCCTGCTCAAAACCGACATTCCACGAATGGAGCCCCTAGCCTTAAAGCGGCAACGTTGAGTCCGCGGGTGTTGGCTTTAGGGGTTCAGGAGGTTTCGAGATGTAGTCCGGGGTTCTCCGACGCCCCGAATCGCCTGTGGCTTCTAGTACAGGCGTGGTTTCGGATGCAGTGCTTAGGGCTTAGAACTCAGATGCTTCTCAAACTCCGATGGATTGAAGCGGTTTAAGGCTTGGGATAATATAGGGTTTGTAGGGATTCAGAGTTTAGAGCCCTAAGCTAGTCAGACTGCAAGATTTCGGGGGTTGGGACTTAGGCCTAATTACATGTTCTGTTGACACTGGCTGTGGGGGCTCCCAAAACCCTGTAGACAAATTTCCAATTCGGTACTGTGGTTCTCTAATTTGGGGGGTGGGGTCAATTTTAGTGTCCTTTTTTATAAGGGAGCCGTACTATATTCGGGACCTAAAAAGGGACCCTAATTTAGAAAAATACCCATTTCCAGCCTGCCTGATAGACACCGAAGCCCACACTCCTCAAGGTCGTGGCGCAAGCAGCATGTCGGGCGCCCAAATGCTCCGCCGCATGCTTGTGGGCTTGCTAGACATCAACCCTTCAAGCCCAAAAAAGCCCTAAACCCTCGCCTCAAACCTTCAAGCCCTACAAACCCTAAACTTAAACCCTAAACCCTGAACCCCTAAACCCTAAACCCTTTAAGCCCCACAAGCAGAGACCTCAAGTCGATAAACACTACAGCGTCTAGGGTCTGAGGACAGCCGCGACCAAAGCCCAGCGATCCGAGACAGAGCTCTTTAGGGTTTAGGGGTTTAGGGTTTAGTAGGGTTTAGGGTTTAGGGGTTTAGGGTTTAGGGTGTTAATTAGGGCCCTGAAGCGACTCCACATCAATACTTTAAGTAGGGTTTATGATTAAAGGTTTTGGATGCCCCACATCAAGACTTCAGGGTTTAGTGTTAAGGGCTTTTCATGCACTAAATCAAGTGTTTAGGGTTTAGGATTAAGGCTTATTAGGGTGCCCCTAACCAAGACTCTAGGGTTTTTCAACAGGGTATCGCAACCTTTATGAGTCGCATGACGTAGTATGATTGTGCCCGAATCCCGAATGCCCCAAACGCACATTCAAGTCCCGAATTTTAGAGCTTAGCAACCCCTGCCTGCAGGAAGACTTCGTGAATGCCTGCCGCGCAGGTCGCGGAGAGGAGGTCCGGGACAGGATTTTGGGTTTACCCATAGGCCCCTAAGTAGTTCCTTTTTGGGATTGCCTTATAGGATTCTAAATATAGACCATAAAAATGAACTACTTAGGGGCCTATGGGTAGGCCCTAGGCTGTTTGGGACAGTGGTCTGGTCTTTCTGAGTTTGGGACTTTTAAGCTTGTGAGGTTTGGCTCTCTCTCTGTTTCTGCAAGATTTTGTGGCTTCGGGATGCAAGGGGTCTCTGGCGCGAGATTACGGCGCCAGGTCCGGTTAGATGCGTAGAGGTCAAAACTACAGCTGTTCCAGCACGAGTGCCTTTTTGAGCTTACTGTAGCAGCTTAGCAGGTAGGTTTAGATAAGTGGTAGCCTCTTGAGGCTGACAGAATCCTACCGTATGTACGAGCTGGACATGCTCGGGCTTGGGAATGATAGCACTCAAGGGAAACTATGCGATCCGAAATGTCAGAGTGGTCAATGGCTCTGGTCCAGGACTATGAATTTGATAAGACTGCCAACTGCCCCAAACCCTTACCCCCGAAATCCTAAACCCGACAGCCTAGTTGCAACAAACCCTGCGCACTTATCTCTAAGCCGTCACCCTCAAAGCATTGTTTATTATCCCAAATCCCCACCAATCCACCAAAAGCTGAGGTCTACGGTTTGAACCATACAGGAGCTTTACTGTATTTCGCGTATCGCTATATACTACACTAACACATACACAGACTTACATAAGTAATACATGCATGCATACATACATACATACATGCCTACATGCCTAGTTACATATACTTTGTTTATATGTATACATATACATGCACATGAGAAGATATAAATATACAGCAACATACATGTATCTGTACACACACACACACACTCGCACCCTCTTTCTCTCACACTCACTCACACTGACTCCAAACCCCCCCCCCCAATAAGAACCCAAATTCATCTGAATGATGCTCCTTGCTTAGCTTAGGAAGCTGCTTACTGAAGCTCAGAGCTCCCGAATGCTTCTGTTTCGCAGGGCCAGGCTTTGCTTTTAGGGCTAGGGGTTTACATAGGTCGCTTCGGGTTCCCGAGATCGGAGGATTGGCACTGGAGCGTTGTATCGTTTGGAGCTTCAGAGTGTAGGATTCAGAGAGCAGGCCTGCGGTGCGGGGTGTAGGGTTGCCTATGGTCTCCAGCGTAGTTCCCTTTTTGGGTTACGTTATGCGATCCTAGAAATTAAAGCTTGGCTTAGCCAAAAAAACTACAGTAGAGACTATTGGTCGAGCGAGATAGAGGCATCGTGGCATAGTCCTTGGATGAGTCGTCTGCACTCGAAGGCCATCGTCCCTGAACAAGGCCATCGTCCCTTCCAAATCGCCATTAACCATTATTATGTCCATGATCACAGTTTTTCTTAGGTGATTCTCGCCGGCATCACCATCATAGCTGCAACGGTACACTTGCTGTCTCAACAGTCATGGGTCATTGGCTCCTTGCCACCCTTGTGTTAGCAGTTAGCAGAAGTAGCAGAGCCTAAAAAAGCACAGATACGATTCCTTATCAGCTTATTGCAGGTCTAGATTATCTACCTCAAAGCCCTATTTCTGTTCGAAGTATTTCGCCGCTCATCTTACCCGAGGTGTTATTTCTATTTCCAAGGCCTGTCGCAGTCCCCCGGCTCTAGAACAGGTGCAGCCCAGCACGCGAGAGGTCAGTCGCGCTGGGCAGGTGGCTTGGGGCTTTAAACTGGGGTTTGAGACGGAATTGGTCATGAGCTAGTGCTGTGAACGTGTTGTTTCTGTTGCTGCTTCCCGTCTTGAAAGAGTATGGCCAGTAGAAGCTCGCTCTGCTTGGAAGCACTGGGCTGTCGGATGGCGCTTTGCGTTTTGAGGTTTCTGACCTCAGTACCCTTCGGATATGCTTTTGGGGTGCATAGCTTTGGAGAGGTTCGGGTTTCACGTTGCATTCCACTGGCTCGTTCTAGTGCTCCCAAAAAACGATGCTTGCAAGAGCAGTGCCATGTTCCTTGGTCTCGCACTTGAGTGTAAACATAAGCCCTCAACCCCAAACTACACCGATGTCATACGCACCTCTCCGAAGTTCTGTCACTCTCCCAATGCTCGTCGGGTTGATGATGTGTAGGCCACGCTCGGAGAGGCATCCATCGGGCATGAGAGTAGAATAAGGTATAAGGATCGGGATCATTAGTAATTGTAATAGTTTCTAGTATTGGAAATGCCTCTGAACGATGGGCATCCGGCAGAGAAGCCCAATATGTTAACGGTAGGCAACGGAGCTTCCCCTGACGGGAACCCTAAACCCTAAACCCTAAAAGCCCTAAACCCTGTAAACCCTAAACCCTAAAAACTAAAAACCCTAAACCAGCCTGACAAGTCGAACCACCGCCTGAGGAGTAGGGCCCTTGCGGGGTAGCAGTCAGGGGTTCAAAGCGTGCGGTGGAGGATCTATAACCTTGGGGACCCAATGACCCTTATAAGAAGGAGCCCTGAATCCCTATATGAGCCCTAAACCCTTTTTCGGGCTCATTTCGTCCTTAAGGAATAAGCCCTGATCCCCAAGCCGTATAGCCTTGAAGGTTTTGGGTATCGGCTGTTGGGTGTAGCGGGGTTGTATTTGCGGTTCGGGTGGTGGGCGTCCGGGTGTTCATGCTTAAGGTTGTGATTTGGGTTTTGGCTTGTCTCCGGGCCTGGTCACCCAAGCGGTTGTAAAGAAAGTCCTTCCCAACTAACACCTTAATCCCAAACCCTTAGCCCTTGGACCCTAAACCGTGAGCCCTAAACCCTTAAGCCTTCAAGTTCAACGTCGTGAGCCCTTAGCCCGAAGCCCTTGAAAGAAACGGCCCAAAAGCCCTTCACCAGGTGACTAAAGTACCATAGCCTACTTTTTTGCAGCTTCACAGTAGAAGCCATAAGTCACCCGTCGCTTAAACTACCATGGCCTAGTGATTTCGCAGGCATAAACTGGAACACGTTTGTAGAGACAAACAACCATCCTACATATGCGCTTCCGCAGCTCCAATGCCACCATTGCGGGCGGTGGTTCAGCGAAGAGGCTGCTGAACGACACATACCCATCTGCGCCAAGGCAAGTTTGACGGTGCTTTTGGGGGTATGTTCAGGTTTAGGGTTGATGGCTCAGGGCTTTGTCTTGTTGCGGCGCAGGGTTTATGCAGAGCTCCGGACCCGTTTGAGTTTACGGTTATGGCGCTGGTTTTGAGGTTGTTTAGGCATTAGTGCTTTAGGGTTTGAGGACTATATGGGAGTCCATTGATAAGTTGGGTTTAGTACTGCATTGCAACAATTCCCAACCCCGCAACGAAGACACTCCTAAGCCCTGCACCCGAAAGCCCCGAATCCTGAACACTACAACCCTGGATCCTAAACCAACAAGACGAATGGCAAGACTGATAATAGTACTTATAAGAAAAAGCAGTGCTTGTAGCATCTTGCTTCATGGAACTTCATCTGACATGGGAGGCTGGGCATGGGATGGGCTTCTTGCTTTGAAGTTCGGATTGTGAGCTTTGGAGTTCCGGGTTCTTCGGGCTCATGTCTCGTGTTGTTCGGCAGATCGGGGTTCTCTAGGTTCCCCAGTAGTACCCTTTTGCCCTTTTTTTTCTTCTTTTCTGGGGGCTCCTTGTGCAAACCAGAAGAGTAGGCACAAGGGTACCTCTTTTTTTAGGGAGCTACTGGGGAACCTACATCTTTTGCGCTTTGGAGTGTCGGGGAGTGGAGTTGTGGGCTTTATGGCAGGGTTTGAGCATAAGCAGTGATGTTATCATTATGATCTGCCACAGGCTGCCTAAACCGTGCACCATGTGGCGTGAGTGCCCTAAATCGTAAATCCTGAACCCTGTAGTAGAGCCTCAAGCCTCGAATCCGTAAACTAGTGTTGATAACATAAATCCTGCATTACCTTATATAAATTAAGGACCCTAAACTATCGGAAATATGGTATATTCATGTATATTCCTTATTATGGCTAATGCGGGATTTATGTCATCAACAGTAGTTTAAATTGTTAGAGCTTGGGGGTCTAAGGTCTTGAGCCGCGGGCTTCAAGGGTGCTCTGGTTTGTCTGCAGGGTTGCGGCCCTACTCCATAAGACTGTCATGATGCAATAGATCGAGAGAGGTCTTCATAGTCGCTGCATAACTACGTATCCTGCAACATAGCTAACCCAAAATCATCTTTAATTTATTGCGGCTTCTAACCTAGCCACTTCTTCTGGTAACGCTTGAAGTCATCTTAGCCCCGTATGGACAATAGAGCCCGTTCGGAAACCCAGATAGAAGCCATCAACGCCTCTAACACCCTAAACCCTTATAGAGCCCGTATAGAAAGCCTGGTAGAAACCCTTCATTTCTTACAACCCTAGACCCTCATAGAACCCGTATAGCAAGCCTTGCAGAAGCCGTTAATTCCTTACAGAAGCTTAAGTTTGGAGCCCCCTAACCCTAAACCCTAAGCCGTTTGGAGCCCCCTTTTTTCCGGAGAGGTCGTGAACCGGCCCAAGCCTCCTCCCTCACCGGCGAGGCAATCCGTCTCAGGGCGGTTATTATTGCTGCTATTCTGCTATTGTTATTACTATTATTTTTGTTATGACGAGTTTCATCATTCTTGTTATCATGATCATTACTATTGTGATTATAGACCCCTAGATTGCCCTAGATACTATGATTACCATTATTCTACACCCGCCAAACCCTTTGATTCCCACTACTCTAAAACCCCCAAAACCCTATGATTACCATCTTTCTAAACCCCCCCCAGTCCCAATGGTTACCATTCTTGTAGACGCCACAGATCCTATCCGAACTCCCGAGCCTCACTTCGAAGCCTTCTTCGCACTCGGATTTTTGTTGGGCCTTCGTGGTTTGTTGGGGTTTGGGTTTAGGGGTTAGGGGGGTTGTGGTTTTTCGGGGTTTTGGAGGGCAGGGGTCTGGGGGATTTAGGGTTTTAGGGGCTGTGTTTGTCCTCAGGCGCCGCCTAGGGCCTAGGGGACCTTTTTCGGACCCCGGCTTCTGCAGGAAGGGGCCAAAGGACGACACTATAGGAGCCTCTATAATTGCCAATATTATTCCTTAAGAAGGAGCCTCACTCGGGGAAGAAATGTTCTTCTTGGTGGTGTGGCAAAGAATGCGATCAATGCCTACCAATGCGACAGGTCAGGCAAACCATTCAGTGCCATAGGCGTCTGACATCAGCCGCATTGGCCCGATTGGTGGATGTGTGCAAGGAGATGCTGGGGACCCTGTCGATGGCAGGCATAAGCCGCTCCACACCGACGATGCGAGCAATTAGGACCTACCCATAGGCCCCTAAGTAGTTCCTTTTTATGGTCTATATTTAGAATCCTTTCAGGTAATCCCAAAAAGGAACTACTTAGGGGCCTATGGGTATCGACAACTCGCGATGGGTTCATGCGTGGCGGCATCATTGCCTTTCAGGCGGCTGCCGGGGGCATTTCTGATGAGACCCTCGTGAACATGGTACATCTCCTAATCTTCGGCTATCTTTGTGCACACACTGCACATTTTGCCATCTTTGGAACAGACGCGGTGGAGATCGGTGTTTCGGCAAATTGCCGGGCGGGATTTGGTACACTGGCTTCATGAACTCGCTCATGAGGTTGTTGAGCGTGATATTGGCAGGGGCTCGGCGAGCCCTGTCGGTGGGCGATGACAACGTGCGGTCTTCTATGAGAAGTGACCTTAGCAAAGAAGATAAGGAAAGACTCGCCATCGCCCTGCTTGAAAGCGGGCTAGTTGTGAAGGGCGGCACAGCAATGGTCTCAGAATATGGAGGTGAGTACAACATTACGTCTCACTCCATCTGGATCATTGAAGACGCCATCCATGGGAAGGAAGCAAGGAAGGAAGACAGTAATAAATATCCCCAGACCCTAACAACCCCAAGCCCTATACCCTAAACACACCTACATAAAGCTCTTTAAGCCCTAAGCGCCCCCCAACCCCCCCAAAACCCTAAACCCGATACACCCCCAAAAACATAAACCTTAAATGCACTCCCAAGCATCCCCAAACCCTAAACCCTAAACGCATCCAAACCCCCCCAAACCCTAAACCATTAAACACCTCCAAACCCTAAGGCCTAACACTTGCAAACGCGCCCAAGCCGTAAACTCTAAACACCCCCAAACCCTGAACCGCAAACACACCCACAACCCTGAAGCCTACATCCCCCCAAAACCCTAAACAGCGCCCCCAAGCCCTCAAAACCCCGTCAAGCTCTGAAATTACAAGGAGCCCTGATTTGGAACCACCCACACTTGACGGTTCACGCAGGCCGCCTTCACATCGTGGTGAGGCCTGGGGCTTGGAGGTTTTGGGGCGCTTGCTCTCGACTCAAGAGGTTTAGGTCTCTTTGGGGAGTAGGGTTTAGGGTGTCTTCTTTCGGACGCGGCTATGGGGTCGAATGGACGCGCCACTGGAAGCCAACATGCAAACTCAGGCTATCCGGGTTTAGGGTTTGCGGTGATTTAGGGTTTATAGAGGCCTCATATGACCTACTGTAGACATTTGAGGTGGCTTTGGTGGAAGCAGCTGATGATGCAGGGAAGACTCGAGTGCCCACCACCCATACATCACCCATAATAGTAATATATAGTCATAGTAATTAATCTTGATACTAAAAAACTATATTGCTTGTGATAATGATAATACTACACAGTCTAAACTGATTGGACCACCCAAAAACGCCAGAAACCCTCTGAACCCAGAAGCCAAGCCATCGCAACCCCTCACTCTGCATGATCAGGGCGCTGCAAGGCAATTCTGACCTATCAAACCGGGAACCTGAACCCTCTGACTGCCCCCCCCCCCCAACCGTAAGTCCAAGGGGATGATCCTGAAACTGTTGTAGACTCTACCGTAGACCCTAACCTTCACCCATGCACCCTCAGCACCTACCCTTTCAGTGGCCCTTCTCCGTAAGCCACACTATCCTAAACCTTCCCAACCATGAAACCATCCAAGCCCGTGAGGCAGACAGAGTCCAAACACCAGTCATCACCAGTCACTACAGCCTTATTGAACCCTGTCGACTCACAGTCCCTCGAATCAGAAATCTTCCAAACTCCGCAAGCCAAATCTATCACAAACCATATTTAACAATAACTCAACGCTTGTTAAACACCAACTTATAATCCCAAAGCATGCTCACAGCGCCAGAGCTGCTCACAGGCCTCACCTAAGCCCCGGAACTCCGGGCGAAGTCCCGCGCCTCGTGGCGACGAGGTGCGCTCTCCGGTCGTGCCTAACAGCATGCGGAAAGGGGGTTGCAGCTTTTCCGGTCTAGGGTAGGGAAATTTTAGCGGTTGGTGGTAGTGGTAGTGGTAGTGGTAGTGGTAGTAGTAGTCGTCGTCGTTGTCGTCGTCCGTCGTCGTAGTCGTCGTAGCAGCAGTAGTAGTAGTAGTAGTAGTAGTAGTAGGAGGAGCAGTAGGAGCAGTAGGACGAGTAGGAGAGTAGCAGTAGCAGTAGCAGTGGCAGTAGCAGAAGCAGCAGCAACAGCAACCGCAGCACTACAGTTTTCTTCTCCAGTGCTGATCTAGTATGGCTTGGGAGTGCCGTCGTGGCAGTCGTTATGCCCGCTTATGTACGTTGTGTGTAGCGAGCTTGCGCCATTCGGGAGTACCGGGAATCTACAGGTATGAGACGTTCTGAGACACAAACGATAGTTTGGCAATCCATCTCGGGTCATCTCCTACCACATCGCGCCAAGTACATCGGACTCGTAATAGGCCTTAGAGTTTAGGGTGAAGCTTCCACCGCAAGATGGCAAGGACTTGTACATTGGCGAGCAAGCGCCTCTTTATCACAGCCCAGGGGCTGCAAGAAATCGATGAATGCATTCTGAAAGCCTCGAGCCCAAAAACCTGAAGCCAGTAATTCTGAACAGTCAGAGTATGTTGTAGGCGATGCTAAATGCATCTCGCTCGTAGATGCCAGGCCGATATGACCATGCGATCCACTGCGTCAGCCGGCAATGTGGGCGCCAACATCTAAGCAGTCTTGTTTTGCGCATTAAAGGTGGACCCAGGGAACATGACTACAGGTTCAGGGTTTTGGCGTAAGAAGTTGTCGTGCCCGGAACATGGCACGAAGCTGCTGGCAAATTCACAACGAGTTTATTGCAAGATCTGATGGTCTCTGAGAGCTTTTGTACCTGCATCTGTTAATATCTGTTATTCTATTTCCTAAACCCCAAACCTTAAACCTTCCACATCCTAAACCCTTGTGCTCGACCGTGACACCAGGAAACCCAAATGCCAAACCTTGTTACAGAGCACAGGAGGCTGGAGGTGATGGACTGGTTCTTGGAGAGTCAGGATGCAGGCGACAAAGGGTCCGTGTGAAAAGACGATCTACTCGAACCGGGGGGTCAGGAGTGGGTTTAGGGTTTAGGGTTTAGAGAGCGGACATTGAAGCAAGCGAAATGTATGTGAAGGGTGACTTGGATGGTGGCTGAGTTGAGAAGCCTTGTCGCTAAGTCTGATGGTTTAACAACTACACTGACACTCTCAGCTGCTCCCATCGAATGAGGATTCCTGAGCCCCTTGAAACTTTCGTGCAGACGGAAAAGAGCCCTTAAAAACGAAAAAACAAAAAACAAGCTTATCCAGAAATCCTAAATTCCGAACCCCGTATCCGAAATGCGAAGCCGGCTATCCAGAATCCATCTGAATCCTACTTTTCAGTTTTCATCTGGTGAGTGGACCTAAACCACACAGTAAATTATCCAACCAAGATGCGGCGTTCCGGGTCGGAAAAATTACCAATGCTATTCCTGAGGGCTCCTTATATTATAGGTTTATATACTGAAATATGCCCCGACACCCTGTACTAATATGGTCAATTTCCTTATCTTAGGGTCTAAATTCTATAGGGGTAGCCCTGAGGGCCCACCCCAGAGATGCTGATCAGACACCCAACATCACCCAGCACCTAATCCCATGCCTGATGCTACATGCCCCTAAACTTGGGTCTTGCTTCGGGATACTTTCGCGTGTTCCCCTGTCGCTCCTACCAAGGCACCAGTTCAAAAGCAATAGGGTTTAGGGTTTAGGTTTTAGGTTGGGGTGCCCAAAACCCAGAGCCCGGAAACCCCACAACTCCGAGCTCTTGCTTAGGGCTCGGGGGCGAAAGCAGCGCGGTCCCTGCGGCAGTCGTCTGCGGACGGGCGGTCCGGATCTCTGTTTACACGGTACAGGGGTGCTCTTTGTAAGTTACACAAAACCCTGGACCCTAAATCCCAAGCACTGATAACTAACCGTTCTGGCTTTTAGGTAGAGGCCTTGTGTAGCACCGCACATCTCCACGCTTTGCCCGCACAAAAACTTAACATCTGCTTTCGGTTAGAGAGCGGATCTTCGAAACACGCAGATCAGCATTGCGGTAAAGAGTGTACACCGACGCCCAGACCACGAAGATGTTGAGAAACTAATGGCATGTTGCGTCCCTAAACCTCAAGCCATAAACCATCAAGTGGCCTCAAAGAAACCTTACGAAGGTCCATCTCCAGTGCATCCCGTAGCCCAAAAAGCATCATCCCTCGCGGCATGTCGTAGCTTGGTAAATGTAGGGGCCGAAAGAATTACCAATACTATTTTGAGGTTCCGTAGTAGAATCATAGTAGAATGGGCCCCAAACCCCTATTCTAATTATTGGGGACCTTATATTACATATAATATATATATATATAATGTACGAACCCTCTGCCTCCAACTGCCCTAAAGAGCCCGACAAGGCCCCCCGCGGCTAGCCCTCAGAAGCTGGCCAACGCAAGCCGAAAGCAAGATCCACATCTCGAAGACTAAAGGGGCTTAGGGTTTAGGGTTTAGGGTTCCCGAACTTTGTTTCGGGGTGCAGAGTTCAGGGCCGGGGCTCAAGGTGTAGATTCCTGGCCCTGAGAAAGCCGTCGGTGCCGGGTGTTTTCGATGTCCCGCGCTTAGGAAGATGGACTCGCCACCGAGTGCTCGGAGTCGGGGTGCCTGCCTCGGGAGCCTACTGGGTGGTGGGGAGAAGGTTTAGGGTTTAGGGTTTAGGGATAGGATAAACATGCATCATTGTCATCCAAATTCATCATCAGTGCGGTTTAGGGTCTAGGGTTTAGGGGAATCATCAGATACTTTTTTGGGCTTGGCAGCTCCAAAGTTGGCCCACCACCCGTATGAGAGCTCCGCATCCATTTCAGAGCTTTTGGCTACGAAGCAGGCGCAGGCCTCCCTCATACACCACCGGAGCGATAGCCCGAAGCCTTCATTCCCAAATCCGAAGCACAAGAGCCCTCAAATTGCAGCAACAACAACAACAGCAGCCGCAGCAGCAGCAGCAACAGTCGCACCAGCGATCACAATCATAATGGTAATTGCAATAGCGGTCGAAAATAAGCGTAGCAATAACAATTAGGTTCAATAATACTGACTCAACATGTAAGTAAGTCTGTGCTTGCATTATGTCTATCTATCTCTCTCTCTCTCTATATATATATATATATGCACATACAGAATCAACCAAACACAGAATAAAATAACAAAACAAGCACAATCATGGCATAGTATAGCTTTCCTGACAATAATAACCGTTGAGAATTGGTGTCGAACCAACCCTTGTTGCAACCCTAAACCCTCACGCCCTGAAGGTTTAGGTTTTTGTAGCCACCACTCCTTAAGCTCGTAACCGTTCAAGCAAGACGCCCCGCAATCGTAAAATTAAACTGCAATCGTAAAATTAAACCCTCTAAGCTCGAATCTCAAACTCCAAGCCCTAAACCCCTAAACCTCAAATCCTAAACCATATGAGTCCTAACCCAAACCCGATAGCCCCTAAACCTGGACCGCCCCCAGGCTGTAGAGGAAGATCCCTTTTTCGAGGTCCCTCGCCATCAGCGTCCGCCCGAGGCCAGCAGAAGGCTCGAGGGTTCTGCGGGTTTAAGGCCTACCCTGATCCTACAGAACCTTCCTTTTTAGGGCTCCTTATCCCGATTTTCTGATATTCAGATTAATATATTTTAAAATTCTGCTTATTTTAAAATTCTGCTGTTAGAGGCTTGAGTCGTGTACGACGCGCCCCATAGCACATGAAGTGAAGTGAAACAGCGTTGGTGAGGCCGTTCAACCTCGTGGTGAGGCGAGTCCATCAGCCGACCTAGAAAAACCGCCTTCCTGAAGCCACGAGGTGAGAGGCTTAGGACGACTTAAAGCTGCGCTTTTAGGGTTTAGGGTTTATAGGGTTTGGGGTTGATCAGGGTCGGCTCGTGGTGGTCTGGACTGCTGCGAGAAACACCTCTGAGGAAGCCTCCAGCCAAGCGACGTGCCTCGAGGCAAGCGCCGAAGGAGTGCTGCCATCAAAAGGCTATAGATGTAGCAAGGCAATGGGGGAGGATTCCAGGCCAAAGTCACAACATCACCGGTGAGGACGCAGGGCAAGGCCAACCCGGGCTACGGGCCAAGAGGTGCCAGAAAGTCCACAGTGGCGGGAGCGACACGGGGGCGCCGAAAGGTGTCGCAGCACAGGTCAGGGTCGATGACGCCCGACACGATTGAAGTGTGGCAAAAGCAGAGAGGCGTCCGCCCACCGGTCCCAATGCGCGAGGGGCTCATCGCAGTGGGGACCTGCCTGTACGTCGGGCTAACAGTACGACGCTGGCCTGAACTTTGCAACCGCTGCACCCGCCTTGGCTAAGGCAGAGGGGAAGAGAAGCAGCAGAAGTCAGAATGGAATTGAATAGCTGTAAGCAAGCTTAAGGGATCAGCGGCATTACAAGCTGCCCAGGTGTACATCAGGCTAGCCCTCGCACAACTTTCCAGCGATGATGCCGATTTAGGGTTTTGGGTTATTAGGGTTTAGGATTCAGGGATTCGTTTTTGCAACACTGCTTTCTCTGGGTGGTGTGGGTGGTCGAAGGACATGGTTTCCTTGCATTCATTTGCATGCTATGAGGAGATAAGGAGGATAGTGTACATGTTTTGTAGCAACCACCATTGTGATCGTAACCCTGAACCCTTGTTTCCGGAGTCCCGAAACCCTTAAAGCCGTATACACCCTTAATCCCCAAACCCCAGAGCTGTGCTCAAGGCTGCTCTATGGTGTTTTTAAGGGGTAGGGTACAGGGTTTAAGGCTTAGAGTGCAGGGTTGAGAGTTTCGGGTTTAGGGTTTTGGGCTCGCGCACGCCTGCAGGAGAAAATCACGACGCACTCCGGGCCCGGATCTCGAGTGTCTGTCGCATAAAACAAAGTAGAACCTGGCAACGAGGGAAGGCAAAGACTTTGATTCACAACTATACCTTGACTTACATTGCATGAAGTATCCTCGAAAGGTTCAGGGTACATTCATCACTTGAGGGCTTTCGATGTTTTCCGTTGATGACGGAGTCCGTTGTGGAGTCTGTCCATTGGACAGGAGGGGGTTCGTCGGGAAAATCACAGGCCTTTGTCATCAGCCCTAAACCGTCGCCGCCCTAAACCCTAATGCCTCTCTATCGCCTCAGCCCTGAGCCCTGAACCGCTTATAGATTGCATTAGTCCGTAAAGAACTCTGTAATGGACCCGTGATGCCCTTCTCCTTGAGACTCCTTGACCCGAAAGCTGTTGGGACTGTCCTCACGTGCAGCAACGTCTTCCGGCCGCAGAAACCCACAATGTTGTGCCGTTTTAAGGCATCGTTTGTCACAGTTTCCACGTTTGTTGTTGTTTGTTCATGTGCGTGTGCGCGTGTGTGTGTGTGTGCGCGCGCGCGCGTGTGCGCGCGTGTGCGCGCGCGCGTGTGTGTGTGTGTGTGTATGTATGTATGTATGTATGTATGTATGTATGTATGTATGTATGTATGTATGTATGTATGTGTGTGTGTCTTACCTGCCTTCATCAACGCCTTCCCTTGTAGAAGATAAATGAGTTGTCCATAGTTCACAATGCAGGATCCCGAAGTAGAACATGCCTATCTACGTACATAATGATCCCAGCCGGCTAGGGCTATTCCGTCGTGCTCGTTAGTTTGTTGTACCTTCCTCAACTTGCAGGCTTTTTGCCCTGAGCCCCAAAACCCAAAGCCGTAATCCTTTCTCAGAGACGTGATCCATGTCTAGGCCCCCCTAAACCCCAAACCCTAAACCTAGGCCAGAGAGGTTGGATGAGACGACCTTACCTAGCCAAGGCCAGGTGGTCTTTGGCTGGTTCGTGGGAGGTGATGTTTCGGGTTTGATAGGGTCCTGTGGGTTGTTTAGTTCGTTTATAAGATTTTCTATCGGGGGTGTTAGGGCTTTGGGTCTTTGAGTTCAAAGTTAAGAAATGGTGTTTTGGCGCTTCCCGGCCTGAAGGGGTTGATTTTCAATTGTTGGCTTCTTCTTTTCCGGATGGAGGCTCCGGCTCCGGGGTTCAGGGGTGTCTGGTTGCTTTCAGGTTGAGCCTAAAAGCCCAGAACCCAGGGACTCCAATTTTAAGGAATATACCTGAAATCTTATTAGGGTTCCTATAGGGATCTGTTTGGATCTTGGCATGTAGCATGCAAGAGTGCTGCATCTGACAGCTTACGCTCTGCATGCGGGGTGTGTCTGAAGCAGCGCTTCTTCAAGAGTGTTGTTTGATGCGACGGCTTCGGCTTAGGACTTCTGGATTTGGGGCCCAGGCTGAATTTCAGGAGTCAGGTACCCTTGCTGTGAAACTTGTGGTTGATAAAGTCGTGCCCAGGGAGGTCAGCCTGATGGTGCGCTAAGTCCCTTGCAGGCAGCCACAGTTGCTACCAGGGGTACTATTACCTGAATGTAGGGCCGTAGGGGCGTTGATCATCAGAATAGGGTTTGGGGGTTCATTATACTATACTACAATTCTTATAAGGAACCCCCAAAACCCTATTCTACTTGTTCAGGCACCTAAATTGCACCGTTGCATCTTCATTTAACTGTATAAGAGCAAGAAGATGGGATAAAAGGGGTGTTGCAGAGTTACCACTGATCAGGCACGGAACTATTTAATGCAAAGATCACAAGCCCTGATCCCGATGAGAACGCCTTCACCATAAGGTCGGTAAGCACCAAACATGACGTTTTTCTACGACACAGAGCAGAACGGTTTGATTCCGAAACGCCCCAGCCGCCCTTAGCCCTAAACCCTGCATAACCTTCACTTTGTCCTAATTCGGTGTATGCAAGCGGTGAAAAATGCGAAAGAAATATCATGAGCTTTCAACTCTTCACAAGCATGGACCATGGAGGCCTGGATTGATGTGAGAATTCGGGAGGATGGACGCGTTTGGGTCTACGAACAGAACCCGAATTCAGGAGCCAGGTGTTGGTAATGGGCCGCCGAAGCCCCCAACATTCCAGGCAGCCCAAGAAATTCCGGTCCGCCTGGCTTACACGCCTAAGTCTGAGCTACACCATGAAAACCCCGTCGTCATGGAGACCCCAAAGCTACACCCGGAGTCCCTACAAAGCTACCCTTGATGGTTTTGGGTTTAGGGCGAGCCTAAGTCTTAAAGCTGCACTCCTAAACCAGGCAATGCAAGGCCCTCGCCCTTCGGTTATGTCCTTCAGGGTTTTGGTCTTAAGCCTCTTGATCCCGTTCTGTTCTGGCCTCTCTGCAACCTAGGGCCTAGACGGTTTAGGGTTTAGCGTTTCTGGGTCCAACATCCGTCCCCATCCCAACCAGGATATTAAGAAAGCTTGGGCCAAAAGGTATGGGCGGTCAGCAGCGAGCGCTTCTGCTGCGGCTGATGCGGCAGGCAGTTTCGTGGTCTGCTAGACCTGCTGCAGGGTCCTGGGAACATGATGTGCACTGTGTATTCAGACGGTTGTTGACATTTTTGTGGCACATTTGAGCCCTAACCCCCCAGGTACCTACTATATAGGGTACTAGAGCCCCTAGGGCCCTATATAGTAGGTACCTGGGAGGTTAGGGATAGATACATACAGACTTGCTTGCTTGCTTGCTTTCATCAGATCTTCCTTTGCATCGACTGGCCCACTTCGTCTCATACTGTACAAAGCTTCGCCTGGCTCTCTGACGAGCTATAAGGTGCGATAACCTAAACAGCCTAGGCCCGAACCCCTAAACCCTAAAACACCCTAAACCGCCCTAAACCGTAAACCGTAAACCCATTCTGAATCCAGCATTCTTTGCGCCGGGGTTCCCTGCTCTTGCCTTCTATGCAAGACTTGAGACCATGGGTGCTTCGCTCCACACCCAGCCCCGAAATTGTGATGCCTTTGTGGGGGGGGGGTACCTTGTAGTTATGGGACCACAAGCATACTTAAAGTAGATTCTCCCAAAAAGGTATTACATTCCAGGCTGAGCCTTAAACCCCGAATTTGACCTTAAACCCTACACACCCTCGTAACCGCATGCTGGGGTCCGCGTTTAGTATCCGTACAGTATAATAGCCTTATGCTATATGGGTCGTTTTCTAAAATAGGGTCCCTTTCAGGGTCCTTTTTTATAATGGTGCCGTACTATATTGGGGGACCAAAAAGGGACCAAATTTAGAAAACTACCCATAGCTTTATACTATAAACCCTAAACCCTAAACCCTGAACCTAGACCCTAAACCCTGGGCCCTAAACCCTAAACCCTGGGCCCTAAACCCTAAACCCTGAACCCTAAACCCTATCCCGCTGTCTGCCAGGTGCCGGAAGCCGCCTTACGCCAGGCGGGGCGAGTGTTTGGGGGCTCGGGAGTCCTCCGGAAGGACTTTGGGGTTGTTTTAGGGTTGAGCGCTTGGGGTTTATAGGGGTATACGGTATACTCAGTACCCTTAACCCGTAAAATGCCAAGCATGAGGATCTCTCTAGGGTGTAGAGGTAGCTGAGGGATGCAAAGTTGCACTGGAAGCTTGCAGAGTTGGCATCTAAGAGCAACTGGTCGCCATTGTCGTTTCACTACCGGTCGAAGGCGCCCCGTTTCAAGATTTAGAGGCACAGTACGGGGCTGATACTTCCTTCAGGGTCAGTTCAGCATCTCGTCCCTGCATCTCCAGGACCCTCAACCCTAAACCATGAGGACTGTCATCTTCATCCCCAACCCTGCCATCGTGCTCATCAGGTCGAGCACCTACATCAACGGTTTAGGGCTTAGGCGGTTTAGGGTTTAGGGGCATTACTACCAGCATGATTTTCATAAGCATGGATGCGTAGACATGCCGAAGTACCAGAAGCGGGCTATTACTCGTCAGGTCTTGACCGGGACCGTGGTTGGTAATCGAATACGATGGCTAGTACTTTCTGTAACACGAGTGACATACATCTCTTCCACACCACTTGCTAGGTCTCACGACGTCAGTGACAGCGTCCATCATCATCAACAACAACAACACCACCGCCACGCATCAGCAGCATCATCGGCAGGATTATCGACTATCATCATCAGCATCTGCCACACAATCCCACAATCAACAACATCAGCCGTACCATTAATGTAGGGGCCTTAAAAAAATTAGAATAGGGTTTGGGGGGTTCCTTATTATAATTATAGTACAATATACCCCAAACCCTATTCTAATTGTTAAGGCCCCTATATTACCATTTTCTCGTCATCTTCCTGGGGTTATCGTCATCGTAGTCAGTCGCACCGTGCTAAGGGTCCGAATCGGACTTGCAGAGCCCTAGCAGTAGAGTAGGTGACCTCTATCCTTCGGGTATTTATTTGATCCGCGGCCATCTAATCCCAAAGTTTAGCCTCTTTAGCCCCCCTTGGATGGACAAGTAGGCAACCCTAAAGCCTAAAGCCTAAACCCTAAACCCACTTTAAAAAAAAAAAAACTAAACCCTACTCCTTGTCAGGAGCTCATGGATGTGGGCGTGGCCTGCGAGGGCGACGACAAAGAGGCTCTGGTCCAGGCTCCGTCTTGGTGGGTGGGCCCCAAAGGGCTTAAATGATTACTCCTATTCTGGAGCTCCCTAATTTGATTCTGTAGTATAGTGCTCCCTAAACCCTACCCCTAGACCCTCTCTTGATTCTTTTAATATAGTATACCCCGACGCTTTCCTAATTGTTATGGCCCCTACATTGCCTGGCTTGGGGTGCAGACAACTTTTTTCAACAGGCTACACACACGCAAACCATAAACCGCAAACGTTACACCTTCAGTCTTGCCATAAGGGACACCATAAGGGTTGTTATAAGTGCTACTGTAGGGCTACTACAAGGCTTACTATAAAAGCTTCTACAGGTCGGGTTTAAGCAGATTTCAAAGGGCAAGAAGGCTAAATACAAGCGAAGGGAAAGCTGAAGAATAGCTAAACCAAGCCTGATCTGCTTATTCAGCTTTTTCAATTTTTTAGTGTCTTTTTTTAGTGTTTACAGGTGTGTTCATCATGTTTACTGATGTTTAAAGCGCCTCCATGCGAGAGCAAGACCCTGTCTAGGAACCCTTATGACAGCAACCTTGCTCCGCAAAGCTGAAGACCCTCCTATCGTCCAGCAGCCTAGTCGAGGCCCTCGTGCAGCAGCTGACCTGATTGGCATTTCTGAGTGTTTCGAAGATTTCAGGTTATAGTAACCCCCACAGTAACCCTATATACCTCAAGGAACCCCTTACAGAAAGAACCTTTACCGTAGCCCTTATGCTAAATTTTATAGAACCCTTAGAATAATGGTCAAGGCTTCTAGGAATCCAGGGATCCTGGATACACCCGACGCCCCCAAGCTCAGAATCTAAACGGACAGAGTTTGAAGCCACTTCAGTGTGAGTCTCATAAAGGTTCTTTAAGGGTTGCTAGAAGTTTGGGTCTAGAGTTGGAGGCCACACTTGAGTTAAAGCCTGACCGCCTTCACATATCATTCAGCCCCATCTTGCTCAAAGCCGGTGAAGCCGTAAACTTATCCCTAAGTGTTTAATATAGAGGTCAGAATAGTTGCTAGTAACTATACTATAATCATAATAGACCCCAAGACCCTGTTCGAATTATTATCATGAAGGCCGCTATATATGCGCCTAGTTGGGACCGTCTCGTGGCGACCTTGGGTGGCTGTACAACACACCCACTTGAGTGCCAATTTCGAGGGCTGCGGAAGCATGGCGATTTCTACCACTTATTTTTGGCAAATCTGGCTTCGGAAAGGACGCCTCTTGGGTTTCAAAGCAAGGGGGTGGGGATTCATAGAGAGTTTAGTGCCAAAGCCGACGCTATAGGCCCCTAAACCGCGGTGTATCGTAAAGTCTGCACAGATATCTTTAGCCGAGTGTCCTGCTGGAAGGCTGAAGAGTTTTGGCCTAAAATTTAGGATCGGGCTGCCACTTATATGGAGAGATCTTACTTCAACTGGCCAAGACGCGTGAAACCCGTCATCGCAACCCTGAGCCACGAGGTTCTTTCGGAGATTCTATGCCTGGCAGTACCTTAACTACACACCTTCAGGCTTCATCACCACAATACTACCAATCCTTAAAACACAAACCGTTACCCTGAACAGCGTAGGCATGTGGTTAAGTGCATGAAGGTTGACAAGGCCTCTTTTGAAGCAAGGTTTCCGCATACTAATGAAGGGAGGGCCCGGAATTTGGAATATTCCCCCCCCCCCCCCCCCCGCTGCATTAGACTTTGATGCCACAAGTATACCATTTAACGGCTCCTTGTGATGGTTGTTCTGGTTTGAAGCCGTAGGTTTTTGGTGTCCACCAAGAGTGTAAGCCTCTTCGCTTGCGCCCACTCGATCAGCAACGCTCACGCAATGGCGGCTGAAAGTTGGGGTCAGAATGCCCCTAGAGACCTTGCTCCCAAAAGAACGCAAACAACAGCCTTTCAGCCCTAACCAGCCCTAAACCCTAAACGAGTCCTAA
>CAJNJA010035541.1:205-17428 GCA_905231915.1 Symbiodinium necroappetens
ATATTGCATGCACCCCCCCCCCCCCAAGTTTCTGGTCCATACCATACCACTAAACACATAGTCAGCTTGTCTGTAACACAACACATCGTTGCAACACATGAAACATGAAAATATAACTTCTGCGCACTAACTGCACTCAATGACATCGTGCGCCAAGGACATGCTGGTTGACGCGGCTAGTTGAGCTTCATCGTGGGCTTCCATCCTCTCGCCACATTGACACACAGTGAAGCACATTGTAAACCGTCAGCCCTAAACCGCAGCGGTAGCAGATCTCCGAATCCAAGTATGCTTCTCAAGAGCAATGGCGCAATCTTGGACCGCGGATATTGGATCCGCCACATTGATTTCAAACGCATCTGCATTCCGAGGTTTGACCGGGGGTTCTGGGTATGCTAGCACTCAGAGCGGGAGTGCTCCTTTCATACATATGGGAACAGAAACCTACACCGTGAAGCCCTTCGAAAATCCAAGGATCCCTCCAGAAAGCCCCTCCCAGCTCAAAGGACACCAGTCGAAACCATACTAGAACCCCAAACTCAAATAATCACAGCAGTCACACCACATATCCTGAACAGTCTCCAGAACCACTGCTGTTTGACTTGATACCTGTCAAAGCCCCAATAAAGTGCAAAACAGTACCCCGCAGTCCGTGAACATCGCGATGTTGACAAGACCGCACGGCGCGAGGTCTGTGCTGTTCACCGCGTCCACCCTGCATTGCTCAGGTGAAGGCGCACTGGCGCTCTAAAGAGAGGGGTCCGGAATCCTGGAAGCTGTGAGCCCTGCATGGACCCTCCAAGGTTTAAAAAATGCCTCGACCTGGCTCTTGAAGAGGTCACGGGGCGCTGTAAGATTTGGGCCGAAATATCTGGACGAGGGTGCTGGGTGTCGATGGGGGTCGGGTAGTATTCAATCCGACTAGTCTACCACACAAAGACTTGGGAAGCCCCAAGGCACACGTCTTTTTGTACTTTCAAGTACAGCGGCTTGAAGGCCAGGCACTGGGGAGTTACTTGAATCTGTGGGCCTTCCAAAAAAAACATCGGCTCGCACTCCGCCTGCTGAGGAAGGCGGTATCCAAACCCCTTCGCCTGACGACTTGCTCTCGCCTTGGGAGGCTTACGGAGTTTGGGGTTTGGGGTTTACCGCTCACAGCGGCTTAGGGTTTCGGGAAGGCTTGTAGGTCGAGGGCTGTCGGGCTCAAACAATCAAATCCTGTAGAGGTTTTGTAAGGGTTTGTTGTGAGAGTTCAAGGCTTCGGGGTCGGAGATTTCGACCCAAGCTGCAGACAGCTTGCACACACTAGGCTCAGACATGCAGTGATTCGACAAGACAGCTCCAAGGCAGATGAGGGATTGCAGGCTTTAGAGCTACTCAGCAGGAGGGTCATACCATGCATACCAGAGCGCTTGCAACGACGCTGAACACCCGCAAGTCTTCCTTCTCTCAAAGTTTCGGAGGGTAAGGACGCCTGTCATGCTTCAAGACTCCTGGCCACGTGGGAGTCTCGGAAATACGAAAACCAAAGCCACATCGAAAACAACAGGATCCTTACTCTATGGCCTCCTGATGAGTAAAGTGCAAAGTTTCTTGCTGTAAGAACCCCACAGTGTCACATCTCAAGCTCACAAATCTTGTGGCACTGAACCACATGCAAGCATGGACGGCAGCAGAACACACATAGACGGGGAAGCGGATCTGAAACACCAAGGATCCTTCCGCAGTTTACTTTCGGGTCCATACTAGAATCCCTTCGTTTCTGAAACCCCATCGACCCAACTAAGCGCAGGGTTTCCCCAATTCTGCGAAGCTTGCGATGTTCCGCCCAGGCGCGAGTCCGCGCTGTCGCAGTTCACGGCACTGAAAAATGTGTATACCTTTGCGCAGAAGGTTGGTCGTGTCTTCGAGTCGTCGAGGTGGTAGATCGGACAGGCTAAGGCAGCTAAGGGTCTAGAGCGAGGGTCTAATGAATCACAATCCAAGCAACGACCCCCCAAAAATCCCCAGACCCCCAAAACACTGAACTCTGAACCCCCAGACCCAA
Organism: Symbiodinium necroappetens; assembly: GCA_905231915.1. Lineage (NCBI taxonomy): Eukaryota > Dinophyceae > Suessiales > Symbiodiniaceae > Symbiodinium > Symbiodinium necroappetens. The sequence goes on from CAJNJA010035541.1 coordinate 2,253, forward strand.
ATGCTAAACCCTGAACACCGCTGAACTTGCCATAAATCTTGCCGCACTCCCCTCCATTCCACAATCGGTTGCAGCCCCAAACAGTGCCAGTCCCGACAGAAACCTAATACCCCTCAGCAAAGACGAGTACCTCCAATTTCACAAAACGGACACACCTGAAGCCCCTCAGGGCTCTAGGGCTTCAGGGTTTACGGTTTAGGGCTTTCGGGTTTAGGGTTCAGGGCCTCAGGCCCCAGTAGAAGACCAAAGAGGTCTGGAAACCCTAAATCCAAAACCCCAAAATGCAAAACCCTAACCCCAAACCCAAAAACCTAAACCCAAAACCCAAACCCTAAACCCCTGGCCCCAAGAGGTCTGGAACCTCCCCGAGAGAACCCAAAGCACAACCCATCGCGAAGCGAAAACCTGGAGCCCCAGGCTTCGGAGTGTAGTATACTACAACAACACTAAAAAAGAGAAATAGAGTAGTAGTAATAGTAATAGTAGTTGCAATAGTAGGCTATAACAGCAATACAAAAACAGATGAATAACTGTAATTGTAAGAGGAGCAATCATAACTGTAGTAATAGTAACAATTATGATAATAACTGATAATAGTGATGGTCATGGAAATGGTTATAGATTATAATGGACCCCTGATTAAGAATGCTCCTTTAATCACTCAAGATCCCGGCCGAGGGGTTTCAGAAAGCAAGGATCTACAACAGCTCAACCCTGATGCCCAACAAAAACTTAAATTTAATATCGTCTGGTCTTCAGGCGTGACAGAAGCCTTATCTCTAGACGCATGCACCCTCAGGGCAATAAAATCCAATGAACAACCGTCCCTCGTCAAAAATCCGAGGCCACAGCCGAGTCTTTGTCCTTCCCAACCGCTTTGTTTCATCAGGTCTTGTGCTTAGGCTTTGAGGCTCGGGATTCAGCTTTGGGTTTCTGGTTGGAGTTTAGAGTTTAGAAATTTTGGGAATGATTACCGAAACTGGACTTGTAAGTCATCACACTAGGAAATAGCAAGCAACATGCTCGACAGTGCGGCTTGGGGGGGGGGTCGATAGAGTGAGCATCTGCATTGTTTAGGGTTTGGTGTGTAACCCTGAACCCCTAAATCCTCAACCTTTCTAGGGTTTAGGGTTTAGGGTTTCAGTTTGAGGCCCCGGGAGTTTGTTGTAGCTTCCTGCTTCGTGGCATCCCAGCAGGTCCCTGCCTGTACGGTACCGTGACGACTCTTTTGCACCCTGACTCCCGACCCCGAAAAACCCCTAAACTCTGAACCGAAATGCTAAACCCTAAACCGTTCGTCTCAAATCTCTAAACACCCTAAGCCTCTTGAGGCCTTGAAGGGTTTCATAGAGGCAGACCAGTGTCAATTTAAAACCTTAAGAGCTTGTGTAGTCGTTTCTCAAGTGCTACAGGGATTTCGGCTGAAAGCCGCAGTCCTTGCTGATGACATAATCCTTGTTGTTCAACAAGACAGATGGAATCTCATAGTGAATGTACACGGGGCCTGGCGGCAGCGCCGAACCAACGTTCAGCTAGGGTTTTAGGGTACTGGCGAGTACTGAGACCAGGTGAGGTTTAAAAATGTGGCCGTATATCTACACCGGCTGAGAAGGGATGGGATTTGGCATCTGCAGCTTCGGAAATAAAAGGATTAGAAGGTTTGGGCTAGGGCCGCTAGGGGTGTCGGCAGAAAGGCAGATATGGGTTAGGTGTTGGAGGCTTGTGCGCATAAGTTCCGGAGTACAGAGATGTAAATGCCATAGACCCTAAACCCTGGCGTTTATACTTGGAACAATCAGGCTAACATTGAGCCCTAGATCCTCATCGACTTGGGATTTAGGCTGCAGGTTGGGCCCAAAGCCCTTAGGGCTTTGGGAGTGTACTGCCATCATCTGTTGCATCTGTCCAGGGCTCTTGTTTGGATCCTCTATGCCACTATGCCTTTTGACAGGAACCCTGCGACAAGGGGAGCGCTTAAATTTACACGGTCAAGTTCTTGTGGGCATATCATAGTACACGAGGAATATTCGGGGCTACTACTAATTATTGCCGCCTGCTACATTAAGCCCAGAGTGAAGGCCCATGCGGTGTCAGAAAATGAGGCATGAATGAGGATCGTGTTGTTTAGGGATCGTTTAACTTGCCGAAACTCCACACAACATATCCTATGCCTGTACTCAGTTCATACTATAGGCATCTGCATGGGCCCTGCAGTACATATGTAGGAACCCCTCTGCGGACCATAGCACATACTATATAGGGATGTGGATTAAGGATCATTCAAATAAGCAGGACCGAACAGACTTCTCCAAACCGAAGGCCCGTAGCCCGAATCCTTGCATTTCGGGTTTCGGGCTTTTGGCCCAGCGATGTCTTGTAAGTTTAGTCTACGGATTTAAGTTTAGGCTGTAAGGGGATTTTGGGTCAAAGGGACCGGGGTTTAAGAGTTCAAGGTTCAAAAAAGAGCGATCTTCTTCTTTATTATGCTAACTTAAACTAAATCCCGTAACAAGAACCCAGAAAGCTCTTTCAACCCTACATAAATAACTCGAAGAACCCCAAGCTGAACGTCAGTTGAGACCCTGAAGCCCAATTCATGCTGACCCTACGCCGTCGACCTGGATCTACAAATATGCCTTCAACCTGAGCCAGAGCCCTTTATCAACAATCCTAAACCCTGAACACCAAAACCCAGAAACCTAAACCCCGATGCCAGAAGCCTGTAGATGACAGCAAAGTCCAATAAAGCCCTAAAGCAACCACATGCAAACCCCGTAGAACCCATATAACTCTCCTTGGAAAGAACTCCCACAACACCTGGTAATGTAAACTTCAAACCGGAATCTCTGACACCACCGAACCCCATCTCAACCCCCCTCTTCTTCCCCAGGTCAGCCTTCTAGGTCCTCAGAGAGCGTCAACGACTTCGTCGTGTCCCCTGTCTGGTACGCTACGACGACCTCAGGAAGGATTCTTGGGGGCTATGTTTAGGGATTTCAACAACACGAGGGTTCCACCGGGGGAGGGGGGGTGACACCCAAAACCCTACACTCCTAAAGCCCCACGCATAAACACTGAACCCTATAATCCGTAAACCATCCAACAACAGAAACAAGGTGCCCCAAACCTTGAACTGAAAATGCCATGATCTCAGCCTTGACCCGAAAGCTGAAATCCTAAACTCTTGGAGCCCTAAACTCTGAAAGGGCATAAACAAATACCCGAAGCCAGAAACAACAAAAAAATCTAACACCCTAACACCCTGACATCCCGAAGCCCTGAATCCAACCCTCAAACCCTGAAACCCTGAACCGAAGAAGAGACCAAACCCTGCAAAACCTAAACCCTACACCGCCTAAACCCCTAAACCCTGAAAGCCAAAACCGGAGAAGGCGAAGGCAGGAAACCTCTGAGCTGGCTGAGACAGACCAGAGGGCGCCTCACAGAGCGTTGCGGGCTTGAGGGGCTTTCTTTTTTTTTGGGGGGCGGGGGGAGTTTGGGGCTTAGGGTACCTTAGAAGGGTTCCTTAAAGGGTTCTACAATAGGTTTCTATGAGGTTGAGTGGCTTAGGGTTTAGAGTTTGGGGCTTTAGGGTTCAGGGTTTAGGGCCTTAATGGTTTGGGAATTTAGGGGTTTATGGCTCAGGGTTGAAGCCTTAAGGTTGGGGGGGCTTGCGGGGTTCAGGTTTAGGGGTGTGCGGGCTTCAACAACGCCTCGTCATGATGGCCCTTTTTCAATGGTAACCTGGTTTATAAGGGTGGTTCCAGGGGTTGTCACAGCTTTATAAGGCCTTACATGGCTTGATAGGAGTTCAGGATTCCAGGCTCAGGGCTCGGGGGATTTAGAGTTTACGGAGTTTCGGGTCTTCGTCGACGCGGTAGGGACACGTCTCCAAAGCTGCGGTTCAAACCACCAGAGCCTAAATATGGATATTTCTCCAAATTAGGGTCCCTTTTAGGATCGTTTTTAATAGGGATGCCGTGCTATTTTTTGGGACCTGAACTGGGACCCTGACCTAGAGAACTACCATATACTATGTTTGCTTTTCGAAATGCTGGCCATACTAGACATGTTCAGTCTATTTTGCTGTATCCCTAAACCCTAATTGTACTATACTTATAACCCTCTGGGTAGCCCTTAACGGCTTCGGGTTTAGGTCAGTCAAGGTTGTCCATGGGTACTGCTGAGGAACTGCTTGCACTTCTGCAAGCTCCCATACTTGCCGACTTGGCGGACACCTTGCATCTGGGACCCATAGCCTCCAACCCCAGTTCCCAACTAAGGAAGGTCGTCTAAAGTTACAAAATCTGGCCCTATCAAGTGTGACATGCCTTTATACTTTTGGGGCAACCCTTACTCAAAGAAGACCCTGAACCCCAAAGTCTTGAACTCAACTAAACCCGACAGGCTGACCCCTCATCCCTAAACCCTAAAAGAACCCGGAAGGCAGAAAGGCCTCCTAGGATCAGGAAGAGGATGCCACACACCAAGGAACCTCGTTGAGTTCATTCTTTGGGGCTCGAGATTGCTGATTTTAGGGTTTAGGGTGATATTAGAGTGTGACACGACCGCGACAGCGGCTGAAAGGACATTAACGTTGTACAGACTTCTCGGGATTGAGCGGAAGACTTTCAAGCCACAGCCTGTTAGAAGATGTTGGCTTTTAAAGTCGAGAGTCCTTCGGGCTACCTGGATGTTGGACTCGGGGAATGTATTGAATGGGCACGAAAAAGATGACATGGTGTTGTCACAATGGGTCGTGGTCCCGGTGGCGGCGCTGGCAGCGGCAGCGGCTGTCTTGGTCTGTGCTGATGCTGGTGATGCTGCTGCTGTTGGCAATGTCCTTGCCACTAGCTGATGTCTGCCATCTTGTGCTGAGGGTGCTGCGGGTGATATTAACCATGCCATGAGAGCCTCCACCCTAAACGGGATACCCTAAAACCTAAACATGATAAGCATGATACCCTAAACCCTAACACTGTCGGCTTCTTACCACAAACCGCGGCTGAGAAATGGTGGTCTGAGGCCACCACAGCACATCTGTGCCCATCTAGTGAAAATTCGCCATTGGTAGGTATACCTGGAGCCGGTTTAGGGCTTGGTGCACCGTCAGGGAGCACAGTAAGTATCGTGGCGCCATGCAAGCAACTACCAAAAGTATACATGTTGTCATTACGGAGATCACCCTTGTCAATACAACTGCTTGTTGCTACGACTATACGTATGAGGATGCACCGTACTACTGAGATGGCCCACATGATTCTGCGTGTCGTTCCCGATCCTGTTCCTCGAAGAATCAGCATCGGCAGATCGTAGCTATACCGTCTGGGTTTCAGGATTTCGGGGCTGCACGCCCTTAATTCCGGAACTCTGGAATGTTCACGGGCAAAGAGGAGGCATGTATGTGAAGGTCTGGGCGGTCGAGGTTTGGAAAGCTTTAGCAGTGTTGCGACATGCAGACCTGCCTAGACTCTATAGGGCCTAGACAAGGAAAGACAAAAAAACCCTTGAGTGCCCAAATCGACCCGCAGAATTTCGTTCAGGATACACAGGAGCCCCAGGGGCATCGAGAATATGCTCCGCAACTTCCCTGGATAGGTTCGGAGAAGGGTCGTGCCCCTGTGATAAGTCAAGACCGCCCGTTCGGGTGCTGGCTTGGGCTCAGGACTTGTCAGGGTTTGGGATTTCGGATCTGCCTTTATTTACTCTGAAACTCTGGACCCCATCCCATGGTTTCAACGCGGTCATGATTACAATTGGAACCCTCACTTCTTTGTTAAGACTCACACTTTCTGAGGGTAAAGGTTTCTCGGTGGGTCGCAGCCCTGGCTGCTGCTTGGAGTACAAGTTACATCTCCGAAGCCTTGTAAACCCTATAAGCATCCTGCCTCGTGTCTGGCTGCTGCGCCATGCGCCATATACACCTGCCGCGGTGTCTCCGTGCAAGGTTCAGTCTACTCGTCCATCAAGCAAGCAGACCTTTCGACTTAACTTCAGCCCCAGCTTACTATATCGGCCTAAAAAACTACCAATACTATTTTGGGGGTTCCTTATTATATAACTATAGTATCAGAGGCCCCGAAACCAAATTCTAATTCCTAAGGCCCCTGTATGATGTAGAACCGTAGAGCTTACATAAACATCGACTGGAACGGCCCTAAACCCCAAACCCGCAAGCCTAATCCCGAAATCTGCCAAGTTTCTTGATTCTTCAAGTGGGCTGGGCTTCGGAGCTTGAGGCTCTGTGTGTGTGTGTATGGTTGAGTAACACCACTCTAGAGAGAGAGAGAGAGATAGAGAGAGAGAGAGAGAGGGAAAGAGAGAGAGGGAGAGGCAATTTGGGGAGAGGTCTTTGGGCTCCCTGGCCCCAAAGAAACACGCGGCTCTCGCGTTTAGAGTTTCGGGCAATGCGGTAATTCGGTTGGTGGGCGATGCAATGCGACACGCACCATATTCGAGTTTATGTGGGGGTTACGGGTGCAGCGGTTTATGGCGGCTTTAATTAGGGTTGATTGTTTTACGATTTAAGGCTATACAGGGCCCGAGTTTGTGCAAGGATTGCGGCCATTCATGGTTTAGGGCCATAGAGGCTCTTCATACCCCTGGCATGCCTCGGAGAATTTACAATCGAAACCACGAAACACGTTTCGGGTTGCACGAAGTTGAGGTTTTCTGGTAGGGTGTTTGAAGACACAAGGTTGGCCAATGCTCTATTCACCTACCTGCACTCTGGTTGCCGGGCACGTGGTACTAACATATGTGCAATCTACTAGTTGGCTCTGTAAGGTCTGAGCTAAAGGGATTGCTTTGTGTTGAGACTGCTCAAAGCAGGAGGTTGGTGGCTGTAGCTCTCAAAGTCCGTTCCCCCAACCTCTGAACACCTAAATCCAAAACCCCGGAACAACTAAACCCTAAACTGCTTAGCCCTGAGCACTACTATACGGGTCATTAGGGTTGTGTGTATCCGGATTAGTATCTGTATACCTGCCACCGTACTTAAGCCCTGCTTAGCCCCCTGATCCTTTAGGAACCTCTTGCGAGGCTCTGGGGGGAAGAAGCTCGATAGATGTAGAAGCCTGAACAACTTCCAACAGTGTTCCGTAGGGTTCCTGAGTCTAACTCTACAAATCACAATAATCCACCCCGAACCCCAAACGCAGCTAGTAAATTTCGAGATGCACAAGACATCAGCAGCTGTACTCGCCTCAGACCCAACACCCTATTCTAATCCTTTAAGGCCCTTACAGGGACCTCGTGCCCCACAGCCGAAACCGCGCCTCCCGCATGAAGCTTTGCAGCCCTTGCCACCCGCGCTCTCTTCGGAGGCGGATGTTCCTGCAAATCAGGGTAATAAGTTGGGGCCTGGGGTTGAGGGATTTCGGGTTTTAACCTGCTTAGGCCTCATAAGGTGTAGTGAGGCAATAGAGCTCAGACATTGCACTTGGGAGTTGGCCAGAACAACTGTGAGGAAATCTCTGTAACGAAATCATGGCAATGTGTAGACACAAAGGTCTGAATACATGAAAAAGAACATCCCGGCCCGGCAGTTATAGTCCCTGTCTGAATGTGCTAGTAACAGTAGATACCCCCCAAACCAAAAGCCCCCCTTTTCAATTACTAACGCCCGGTTGCCAGGCGCAGTGCATGGAGGGAGTTCGCATGTCAGAAACTAGAGTCAGCTAGAGAGTGGTCCTTGGCCAATTGGTGGAGAACCCTAAACCGTTGTGGGGTCTTGGATATACTAGTCTTTTTACAAAGGTATCAAATTCGGTGAATTCCAGGTGATGTTACTTCTGATCATTCAGATCTCAGAAGGGTCCTTCGAGCTGAAGCAGTGCCACAGATTCAATACTGCCTTCCTGATCCGGTCCCTCTCTCTCTCTCGCTCTCTCTTTTTCTCGCGCTCTCCCTCTATCTATATATATATATACATACATGCATACATACAGATATACAAATAAACAGAACCCAACCCACCTGTCCTCTTTCGTAAGGTCTGCGGGTGCACATCGCTTGAATCCTGCATAATGATCATGTAAGGGCCTGAATAATTCGAATAGGGTTTGGGGGCAATATATACTATAATAATTATAAGAAGGCACCCCCCAAAATAGTATAGGTAATTATTAAGGCCCCTATATTACACCCAAACACTTGAAAGTTTAGGCTTTAGTCTAGAGTACAAAGGCTTCAATAATTGGCATAGGGTTTACGCGGGTTACTATAACTTCACAATGCCGAGCACTGCACCACCGGCCTTCTGTTGGTGGCATGGCGCTAAATGGCGGCGCCAGCAAGCGCCACGCATCGCTGTGAGCCAAATGCAATGCGGCAGAATGCAGTTGAGTTCAAGGCTTGTGCTGATACCCTGAAGCCAAACAACTTATCCGAGCGAACCCCCATGGAGACTTCCACTAGAAGCTCAAGGAGGTTGCAGAATATCCCAGCGTGCCACCCGGTTGTGTAGTGCAGGCCGAAAAGGCCCAAAGATGAATCTTATTAGAGCCGGAGGCACTAGAGGATTATGCCTGTCCTTGGCCACGAGGGTAGATTCAAGCCTTGGAATAAGTTACTCTAAAGTTTGGCGGGTTGTATTTTTCTGTCTGCTAAACACCCCCCCCCCCCCATTTTTCAGTTTGTTGATCCAAGGAGAGCTAAAGACGGTGTAGGCAGTGCGCAGGTGCAGGTCTCCTTTTCTATAGGGACCAAAGAAACCCTTAAAAGTAAGGGCCCCCAGGGCCCAAGACCCTTGTACTATGAATCCCTATATGGTATATGAAGCTTGAACCCTTCCAGGGTTCATATCCTCGTTAAGGTTGTCAGTTGCCTGTTTCTTCTTGGGATTTCTCGACTTGCCTCGTGCGCAGTAGAACCCTCTTTGCTACTCTCATACAACCCAACAGAACCCTACCCCCCTAAAGCCTAAACCCCTCGGGCGCCTTAATCTCTAAAGCCCTTTGCCTCATAACACAAAGATCTCAGAAACTTGAACCCTATAAAAAAGAAGGTAGTTAGTTCCTGCGGAACCCCAAGCCGCGCCGCCCTAAACCCTAAACCCTAAATAGGGCAACCTATAACTCAAGTACAACGGAACCCTCAAAGCCTGCCATGGCAAGAAGAAGAGCGTCGTTCCTACCTTGAGAGTCTGCGTACCGATATAGTAGGGCAGAGAAGGGCTTACCCAATGCTATGGTTGTATAAAGTCAGTAACCTACGACATGACGTAGGTATCTGGCTTTCTAAGATAAAATCCCTATAGAAACCCAGCAAAGAACCCAATACAGTACCCGAGAGAACCCCTACCCAATTCCCGGAAAACCTCGTCGCCACAGCAAGCGGCCAGTCGCTCTGCACGGAGCAGCGCCCAAAGCGCCAACAGGGGCCTGTCCCCAGGCGTTCCCAGAGTCTCGAAAGCGTCCACGAATTGCGGTTAGAGGGGTTTAGTGTCTAGGGTTTTGGGGTTTGGTTGCTGGGGTTTTAGGGTATATAGGATGGTTTAGGGTGTTTGAGTTTAGGGTTTAGCTGCTTCATTGAAAAAGGCTTGCAGCCCGAAGGTATGTTCTATAAAAGTACATCGATACTTAGGGCTGGTTTTGGGGTTTGTAACGAATTCCTTACAATTTATGAGGGCTTGTACCAATCTCAAAGAGTTTCTACGCGCAAAGCATCAGCGAGAATTAAACGACGGCAAAGTTATGTATGTTCGCAGTAAAGGCATAAAAGGTGCTTGTAACCCTATGTACTAAGCCGTATGAAGGTCTAAGTAGTGTAAAGTGTAAGCGTCTGGTCGGGTTTCATATGGTTCGTGAGGGTATATAGTGATGGGCCTGTTGCAGAGTGTAACAAGGTGTGGAGCCAATTTTACGGTATCTTACAGAGGTCTACGTCATGAAAGCGTTGCGGAGTCCTCAAGGGGCTATTGTGGAGTTTTGGTGCTTTGGGGTTTTTGGGTTCAGAATGACTGCGTAGGGCTTGGGGTTGGAAACCCAAAAAACCCTAAACCCCAAGCCAACGCCCCCTGCAGCACGAACACGCCTCTGTGCTGACAGCGCCTCGAGCCCCTGCCGCAAAGCTGTGGCACCTGCTTCGGGGATCAGAGGATGTACGTATATGCATAATTAGTGATTGACTAAAAACGTACTAGTTATAGACTCTATATTGACTCTAGATACAGGGCTGACCTAAACGGCACTGCTTGGGGATCTAAGTGGAACGATTTTGCGGGGATAGAACGATTGAAAGGAAATCCGTGTGGCGAAAAACCCCAGCTTTGCACGCTAAACTTCAGAAGAACAGAAGTCTTTCCTTCCTCGGAAACCCAGCAAGAAACCTCATCTGGAAAACCTGACATAACCAACACAACGAACCCTGCAAATTTACCCCAAACCCTGAACCCTGAAACCCTAAATCCCTAAATTGATACGGAATGCTGGCCCTGAGCTTTGAGTAAAGCAACCAGCCATGCCTCTTTGCCCTTGGCCCTCCATCGGAGAAGCCGCAGCATTGTTATCGCGGCTTTGGCTAGTTTATAGGGTTTAATTAGGGGTTTCGGGTTTAGGGTTTGCTCTTCACATGAGGACTCCTGGGTACCGGGCATGGCGAGTCCAAAGCAAAGCTGGCGGGAATCGGCTTCGGCGGCGCCAGTGCAAACCTGGAGGGGCAAGCGGCTTATGTAAGGCCTGGTGATGGCCTGTCTGGCAGCCATAGCATGGCTCGTTGAACAAAGGCGTAGCCGGCGGAACTTATTTTGGGGTCCTTGTAGCACGGACCCTGCAGCCATATAAGGCTTTGCAGGTTAAGGCTTGAGGCTTGTGAGGGTCTCAGACGGCACTTTATCGGACTTGTATCTGGGAGTAAAGAGCCCTTGCGGAACGTATAAACCCCAAAGAGTTTAGGGCTTCAGGTTCATAAGGGGATAGTTAGATAGTTCCTCAAGTTCGAAGCCCGACAGAGCCCCGAGTCCGCTCTGTGGACAGTGGCCGCACTCCTTAGACAAGCGCTTCGTCGTTTAGATGTGTCACGTAGGTTTATTCTGAGGTTGTGAAGGGTTCTGTAGGGTGGGTACATTACTAACTAACTACAGGGGCCTTACCAACTAAGAGTAGGAACACTGTAGGAACCACGAGGAAAATAGTTACTTTTCCAGGCCCTTGTTTCAAACTGGGCCCTGGGTCCTCCATGCTTCAGAGCTCAAGTCAGTGCCCTCCTCTTATAGCATAAATCATCAGAGTAGCGTGGGGTTTCGAGTTTAGGGACCCTAAACCCTAATTAATTACCCGTTCTGCAAGAAAAGCGCTCAACCTGACGGAATGACCGTGGTACCTTGTCAAGCACATACTTCAGCTCCATGCATCGTGACGACCTGCCTAGCCCCCTCCAGTGTTTAGGGTTTAGGGTTTAGGGCTTAGGGTCTCGGTTTAGGAAGCCCTAAACCCCAGCCTTCTCCGACGTGGACGTCGCCACTGGCGATTGCGAGCGGCTTCGGACACACCTTGAACCCAAAGTTTACGCGTGGCATTTTTGGGGCGCCTCATCTTCCCACGTCGAAGGGCTTTGGGATTGGGGTTTAGTGTTTAGGGTATAGAAGGCAATACAAGACCCTGGTATTTGCAAATATCCAGTCGTTGCTAGGATTTCCGTAGCCAAGTTCCGCGACACTTCTGGGACGCCTGTCGCTAAGCTACCATACCCTAGTGGTTCTGTAGAAACCCGTCCTTCCGGAATTGCTGCAGGGTCTTCTCTGGATCCTTGAGCCTATTTTGCACACGATGGCCTGTCAGCCAAAGTACATACAGACGGGAGGAATGTCCATGCCCTCGAGGCGCTGATTTCATGACAGGCGCTTACAAAGCAGGACAGGACCTTGAACATCAGCCACCCCCCAAGGCATAACACATACACATATTACATGTTACATATACATATACATGTGCATATGCATATGCATATGCATATACATGTACATACATTATTTACTTATGTATATATGCGCACATGCGTACAAACACACATACGTACGTACACACCACATAATGATTATACATACCTGGATACATGCAATCACGTGATGTTCGCACATGTGTGCATGTATGTGTTTATATATATATATACACATGTATCTATTTGTATGTCGTCATACAAAAGAAGTCTGTATATAAGGACGTGCATGCATCTGAAGTGTGTGAAGGCATGATTCCTGATGACCCGCAAAAATGAATAGCTGTGGGAGCCAGGAATTTTGCTCTCAACATTTCGTTAAACACTATGCATGCACATTAACAAAATGCTTCAGGCTCGCAGATCGTGAGGCATATTCCCAGAGATCCCCAGCTTCCAACAACCCCTCATTAACAATCCCCTGTTGACTATGCCGCATGTGTACGCTAACGAGTACACTGGGCTGTGTAATGAGCAGTCATTGGGTCCAGTCACCTAGGTTGGCCCTTTAAAGCCTCTGAACAATTTTCGTAAAACAGATCTTCTTAAGCCGAATAAGGGAGACGATGAAACATGCCATACCCAGCAAGAGCCTTTGTGAAACGACGCGGGCCCTCTCAGGGTCAAACAGCGGAAGGGCGCATGCCCGTTACCTCAGCAAGATGCTTCCGGAAGAGAAGGGGCAAGGTTTAGGGTTTAGGTTGCAGGCGATTTTCCGAAGGATCCAAATACCAGCTAGTCACCTACTCCCAAAAGACTAAGCCGCCAAGCTGCCAGAAGCTACGATCCTTAGTCCAAGTACCCTATTGGTCAATATTTTGGACCACAACCGAACATGTGGCAATATGCTTAAATCAAAATACTCAGGGGAGACCGGGAAGCCTTATTAGCCCAGGCATGGAAAGCTGAGGGTTCGTTAAACCGGCCAGCTGCCAGGAGCACGGGTGCTGGGGTGCTACAGGGTCTTGAGGGTTTAGTGCGTTGGTGTTAGATGGTTTCAGGATAGACTTAACTTAAATCCTTTGTCAGAAAAAACATGAGAACGGCGTACTGCTGTCAGGTTTTCTTGCGCCTTTTTTTTGGAAACTCGAAATTGCAAGCTAAAGCAAAGGCTGCTGCTACTGCTCGAGCAATGCTGTGACAGGACCCGAAGTCTTGATAGGTGTGATTGATGTCGGACTTAGGAAACCAGAATAGCCCAAAGGCAGCGGGGACAAACAAAGACAAACGGAAACCAAATCAAAGATGCAGACAGAGCAAGGCACGGCAAGACCAAAAAAAAACATGCGGGTCGAGCGGCATAAATGCGACCAATCCAAAGTTGCTGGGCGGCCCAAGTACAGCTTGCCGTAAGTCATGAATATCGGTGGGCTTAAGCTTCAAGTGGGTGTAGAGGTACACTATAGTATAGCTACAGTACATAAGACTACGGGATCGTGTTACTAACTGGTCAGATCTCCAAAGTTCACCTTCAACCACGATCCAGCGCCTCAACTCCCAAGACTCGGACAAGCCGTTCGCCGCGGACCGTCCATGAGAGGCCGCTTCGTGCTTCTATGAAACTTATGCCGCGGCTTGGGTTGAAGGCTGGATGCTTGGTTAAGACAGCGGTCAACAATTAATGAAGTACTATATATGCTCAGCAAAGCATTCCCCGCAAAACATATTCCAACCATTCAGTCCTCAAGATCACATGTCGCATAACCTACCCCGGAAAGCTATTCAAACCATCAAGGTGTCTAGGTCGGCTAGGTCCTACGTAGGCTTCAAGATGTCAGGCCTGGTGCAACTACGGGGCTACTGTAGGGTGTTTTTGTGGCGTTAGGCTAGGATCGGAGAGGGTTTGGCTTTTTCAGGCCAGGGCTTTTGGGCGTTAGGATGGGATAGGATGGGATAGGATAGGATGGGGTTTGGGGTTTTGGGGCCTGAGGTTGAGGTCTTTTCGGCCTTTAGGCTCTTGGAATGAAGCCGAGGATCTCAGGAGGTAAATGCTGCCAAACACAGGAGCTACATTGTTCGGGGTTGAAGGCATGGGGCCACATGGCTACTGCTAGGGGCTCCGATACAGCTGGCAGCCACAGATTGCAGTGCCGAGTTCTCCATCCCATACACAAGATGCAAGCTTGAAGACGACACCTTTACATTCCAACCCTAGGCAAAAATCGCATCAGCTTGTGATGAGATGGGGCCTCAATGGTTAGAACGGAGGTTTGGGTATATGCTAATGTGCCTGCAATATAAGGACTTAAGGGGAATACTCTTGCTCATCTACTCATGCGAGCTTGGCCCGTCGCACCATATATGGCTTTGCGGAACCGTCAAAGAGACTCAAACACCCTTCAACACCTCAAATACGGCCCACCCGATCGTAGTCCCGAGCCCGACTTCCGGGTGCCTTGAACCTTTAACCCCAAACACTCTGTGCCTAAAAGTTTAAGCCCGTGAAGGAAATCAACCCCAATCGTTCTAGGGGAGCAGATTCCGACTTCTCCAATAATACGTGAACTGCATCACTATATCTCTCAATAAAAACCTAAATCATTGATGCGATAAAAACCTAAATTGGGTTCAGATGTTCAGGAACTACGATGTGCCACGTGCCTTCGGCTCCACAACTGGAACCCAGACGTCCGAGGTTGATGAGGGAGACTTTTTGACGAAGCCAGGGTTAAGGCTTGATGGGGGTGTAGTACCTAGGATTTAGGGTTTAGGGCTGAGGATTTACGGTTTCGTAGGCTTTAGGGCTGCTTTTCAGCTTTGAGGCTTCTAAGGCTTATAGAGTCATGCAGCCTTCGTCTCACGCGCCCCCAGGCCGCCAGACCCTGAAACCCTCCACCCCAAAGAAGAAACGTCAAAAAAATCCCAAACTGCTGCGCGTGCCTGTCCTTAGGTTTCTCCATTATAATTATTCTAGTGCCGAAAGTGTACCCAAAACTCTCATATTCTATCCCTGCGTTGACACGGACCAAGGAGACCGTCTGATCCTGAAGCACCATACCCCAACCCCCGAACTCATGAGGCCAGAAACACTCCTGACCAAGACTGGCAAGCATAAGCAGGTGGGAACCCCAAATCCTAAATCGAACACCACGAACATCCTACAGCCGAAAGCTCAAAGAAACCACAATGCCCCTAAACCAAACCCGAAGCTGCATCCTACAAGCATAACCGAAGCCGTAAAGCCAGCACACATAATCCCTTCCCACGTTTAATACCCCCCCCTAATATTAAAACTGCCG
>CAJNJA010035541.1:17526-29225 GCA_905231915.1 Symbiodinium necroappetens
GCTGAGGGCTTAGGGTTTAAGGCTCCAGAGCTCAGGGGTGGGCTTAATTAAGGTTTAGGGTTCAAGGCTTTAGAGCTTAGGGGTTAAGGGAAGAGGTTTGGCTAAAATGATTAATCAATCGGTCGTTGTGTCTGACTGTCTGATTGATGCCAGTCATAATTACAGTCATACCCGTGTGCGCTGGAAACCCCCCTAATATTGAAACCAAACCGCCGAAATCCAGTTTTAATATTAGGGAGGGGGGGTCCTTTAATATTAGGGGGAAGCGATTACAACCCCCCCCCTAAACCCTAAACCCAAACCCTCAACATGGAACCCAACTGAACACTAAGCCGTCCAAGCAAGACGCGCTGAACCTCACCACCCTGAACGATGCCCTAATCCCTAAACTTTAAAGCCCAAAAAACTTTAAGTATAGAAACTCCATCAAACCCTGCTTGAATCCTCATAGACGCCGAAGAAAAGCCGCTAAACCCCTTGTTGTTCTGTCACCAGCGCTGCTTCATCCAAAGGGCTACGAGCTCATCCGTAGTTTCAGCAGCACGGGACCTGATCAGGAAAGTTTGTGGCTGTTTAGGCTGCTCAGGGTTTAGGGATTAGGGTTGGAGGTCTAGGGGTCAGGCTTGGTAATGTGGTTGTAGTCCAGGCAGGTTTAGGCTTTGGGTTAGGTCGTTGGCCGGTGTTCTTGAGTTGAGTTTGTTCGGGCTCTTCCAAAGCGTCTGCAGGCCAAACCTATACTGGAGCTTGTCAGTCTTCTACGTGCAGTCCCAAGCCATTCTCCTAAAGCGTTTGTCAGCTGCCACGGTTGATTGCAGGCTTCGAAATCAAGGCGAGAAGCGGTGCAGGGCTGTTTGTCGGCCTGTGGAGTCCGCGCGTCTCTAACGAACACCCTGGGTTTTGGGGTATGCCCTGAAACCTACAGTGTAGGCTTTGAACAGCCCGAAAACCGAAAACTACACATCTCAACTCCTGAAATCCGTAATTAAACCTGGATGCTAAATGCCCGACAACCTTCCAACCTTAAACCCCTAGGCCTTGTTTCTAAATCTCAACTGTCCAGCCACCCAGACACGCCTGTTCCCTGCAGAGGTGTCGCCGTCAGTGGCGGCTTCAGCGCTTCCTACTTCGGATGTAGGAGTTAAGGAGTTACCAAGCAGCACATACTGTGGCCTCAAGTCAAGGTACCTGGATTGTACTGATGGAGGGAGGTTGCCAAACCGAAAGGCCCCAAAGCATGTCCTGCAGGAGGCAGAGTCTGTGTCGCCTAGGCTTGAAGCTACTGAACCCGAAGTAGTGGTCTTATCCATCGTCGTCGTCGTCGTAGGAGGAGTTTGAATAGGCGATAGTGTCGCCGTCCTGCCCACTCTACAGGCCGAATTTCTGCATCCACTTCAAAGAACCCAAACGACGACAGACGCAGAACAGATGGACACATCAGCACTACCTCTCCAGCAGCCTTTCGGGAGTAGCAGAACCCTACCAAGTAACTAGCGCGAAGCGTAGCGAGAACAAAGGAACCTACCAAGCGGTTTGGAATCATAAAACCCAAAACCAACACACTGATTGAGAATTTCTTGTTCTTGCTTGCAACTCCAAACCTCAATCCCAAACTCAGTGTCCTACTTTAGGGCCCTGCATAATCAGTTAGTACCACTATTCCTTAGAGTACATGGTCCTCCCGAACTCTACCTTCCTTAGTAGGGCCCCAAACACATCCTGAAATTCCAAAACCTCAAACCCCTAGTCACCGTACTACTAAGTCTTCCGGTAGCCCTTTTTGCACCCCCTAAACTATCTCTCATAATCTGTGTAGCATGTAATAACAGCGCTTATAAATTTGGTAACTTGTATCATAATAATTAACCCCTACCGTACCTTGTGATATCCCCTGCGGTACCCCCAATCCTATATAAGCTCGAAGCCGTTACATTACATAAACCCACAACCCGTAAGCCCCGTAAGCCTTATGTTATCTTACATCCGATGAACCCTGATCGCATAAATTTATAAACCTGTAACCCTGCAGCTCTAAACCCCGAACCCTTATGCTTGTAAACTTTTAACCCTAAACCCCCTATATTGCAATCCCTTACCCCTAAACCCCGAACCCTAAACCCTGAATCCTAAACCTCGAATCCTGAACCCTGAACTTTTAGACCCCGAATCCAAAAGCCTAAACCCGATATAAGCCCTAGAAACTCATAGAGCTCGGCCCGGGCCTGCAGCCCGCGGCGCAGCCTCCGCGCGCTCGCGGCGGCGCTGTTGCCTGGCATGGCCCAGATACCACGGGCCGAAAAGAAAAGGCGCTGAAAGGAACCACTATAATGACCCGTTAAAGGAACCCTTAAAAGCAAGGGGAAGCCTTAGAGCCCCTTATAGCTATAGTTTTATAGAGCTTTGATGCTTCCCGGGGTTTTAGGGAGCCCGACGGGCTTCGGTCCAAGGGTTTAGGGGGATCTGGTGGTTTTCGGAATGTTTCAAAGGTCAGTCCATGTCCTTTTTGACTTATAGCATATATACGCAGGCAATTAGAGACGGAGACAGACAGACCGCGAGAGAGAAAGAAAGACAGAAAGACAGAAAGAAAGAAAGATAGATAGATAGATAGAGAGATAGAGAGATAGAAAGAGAGAGAGAGAGAGGGAGAGAGTGAGATGGAGAGATGGAGATGGAGAGAGAGAGAACGAAGAAACATGGATTGAGAGCTTGGGGCCCGACGTGCCAGAGGTGTCTTCGCAGGTTTATATGGGGTTCAGGGTGGTGTAGGACTGGATTATAGGGTTGAAACATAGCTCCTGTCTCGGGGTCGTGATGATAAGACTTCCTGGTCTAAGGCCCGCATGACCGCTTTGGAAGGTCTCGGATAGACAACATCCCGTATAAGCCACTCCACATAAGTTGCCGTTGGGGTGTAAGACGCGCAACTTAGCTGATATCGAAATGCGGAGTATCGCCCTACACAGAGATGCCAACGCCACGCTGCGGTGCCACAAGCACCTGCATACTCCCTTCACAATGCCGAAGAAAAAAAGATTCGCGCCATCGCGCAGATCAGGCTCGTGTTTGCAGCCTCCAGCTCAATACTCTGCCCAGGAACCGACTTCTGGATGGCCGACCCAACTAGAACATGATTTTTGAAAGTAGTTTAAATCAGGATTCTGGTGACAGCTCAAGCTTAGAGCCTCCATCGGCAGCGCCATGCTGAAACATGAATCTTACATCCCCCAACCAGGGCCCCCAAGGCAACCTTGACCAGAGCCGTATATGGCCCATTCATTGTGGGTGCTTTAAGTATTAGACCACCCTGAAGCCTCAAACCCCAAAAAAACCTCCTAGGGCAAGTTCTAAAGCCTAAACCCCGAAACCAAACAGTTTGAGCAACAATTAACAAGACTCAACGTCAAGCCCGAAACCTCCCAACTCCCAAGTCAAGATCTATATAAACTCGAAACCCTCGGACTCTTGAGCATCAAGCCCGACACCCAAACAGCCGAACCAAGGTCCTGAACCCCAAACCCCCCAAACCTTTAGACGTTTATAAACCCCAAAGTGCCAACGTAAAACGCCAACCCGGAAGCCTTGCATGGACTGGCCCAAAAACCCTCAAGCCAAGACCCCCAACTGACGTTGTGCCTCAGACGCCCTAAAAAAGCCCACCCACCCCAAAGCCAAGAAATGGAAAGAAACCAAGGACAACGTGCTCCGGAGCACAACAGTCGAAGGCCGGACGAGGGCGCCGGAGCCTGGAAGCGCAAAAGCGAGGCCAAGAACCAGCAACCTAAGAGATTCTCTAGGGGTTCGATAGGTTTTTAAGGGTATGTATTGTTTGTGAGTTTGGAGAAAGATTTGAATTTTCAATGACAAGTCCTGCAACGAGCTTCTTCTGTGGTATCAGAAGCTGTTTCTGCATGAAATGGTTTTCGCTGTGGCTGGCAACAACTTGCATCTGCAGTCGATGGTTTGGAGGGGTCGCAGGCATGCGTGTCTTTCGGGATTTGCCTTTCAGGCTTTAGGGTGTTAAGGCTTAGGTTCCAGGGTTTAGGGCTATGGCTATGGATTTGAATCAAGTTAACTTTGAACCTCTACAATTCGCCTTATGGGCTAATGTTGGGAGGACACGACCACAGCACCCAGCTCGGACACTCCGAAGTCCATCGGTGGATCTGAGCCGCTAAAAGTCTCAACCCCTAAAGGGTTCGCTTTAAAGGCTCGAGTTGAGGTTTGTTTTCGGGTTACATGAAAGTTTAAAGGCCCCCATGGCCTGCACTGAAACGAAAAGCGTGTATACGATGGGAAGCCAAACAAGAATCCCAAGACGTTTGGGTCCGCCCAATGAATTCTCTGCAGTGGGCTCCGTTCTCCTTAGTGAAATCTCATTCCTCATTTGCCAAGCCACTACACCCGAAACCCCAAGCCCTTACACAGAAACATTGTAGGACCCTCATACAACTCTGGACGAGAGAAACCTAGACAAAAGCTGGTACAGAACCCTCATAAAGCCCTGGTGGAACTCTTGTAAAGTCGTCAAAGAACCCTTGCCCATGACTATAAACTGACCGATGCGGTGTTGCTGTCCTCCAACGCCTCGGAGTGCTCTGACAACGCCGTCGATGCACCCTCACTACGGTTTAGGGTTTACCGGTCCATGCAAGCAGGCGAGACAGAATAAGAACGATTATCTCGGGTGTATCGATTGAGAGTTTGGCAGGTTCCTCTAGCACCCACGCTAATGGGTTAGGAGCACTATAGGGTTTACGATTTATTTTCGCTTTGAAGGTAACACCCTTTGTGCAGGCCAATCTGCCAGAAACTTCGAACTTCGCCGGCCTGAGATTTTCTGACTTCAAGCATGTGGGCAGTTCTAAATTAAGGTCCCTTGTTGGGTCCTTTGTATAAGGGTGGACCCCAAAAAAGGACCCTAATTTAGAGAACTACCCATGTTTTGCTTTTTCATACAAGCCTTCGAGCCCCAACACCCTAGTCCTAGCTGTCCCAGCCCTCAAAAAGATCTCTAACCCGAAAGCCTTGAGCCCAAAGCCCCGAACCTAAGTCATATAGTAAGATAGTATATAATATAGGTTCAGATCCTACAAACAAACCCCTTCCCCAACATCAGCCCTACGACTTTCCGACTCACCTCCTCCCTTTGCTCGGCCCTCAAAACCCTCAAAACCCTAAAGGCTCCCAAAACCCTCAAAACACCCTTCAAAACCTCAAAACCCAAACACACTTAAACACCCTAAAACCCCTCAACACACCCCTCAAACCCAAAAAAACACCGGGTGCCCTCGGCTCTTTGAAAACCCCCCCGCCCCGCTCCCCCCACCGCCCGGCCGCCGCCAGAGGCGAGGGGATCTCCGTGGACTCCGTGCGCTGGCTCGCCTCCTCGAGGTCCGCCTTGTCTGGCGTGGATTTGTTGGGCTCCTTTTCTTTTTTTTGGGGGGGACTTTTTATATAAAGGCTTTATAAGGCTTTTTCTTTGAGGGGCTTTAGGTTTTTAGGGTTTAGGGCTTTAGGGTGTTAGGGTTTAGGGCTTTACGCCTGAAGGGTTCTTCTTTCAGGGGGTTGAATTACATTCCGTTCACCAGACCGTTGCGTTGTCATCGGTCAAGCACCATGATTTCTGAAACACCTAACTACAAGTAGTGATGAATACCGCTGTCGCTGTGCAATCTCTGATTTCAAATCGGCTCGTGCTACACGTCGGCTGATTCAGCGGAGTTCGCCGGAGTTGTTGTTGCCCTTGCTCGCAACACCTACTGCCAGAAGATCCCGGTACGAACTCGTACGGTTGGCAGGGTTCCTTGATGGGTGCGTGTTCTGAGCTTCGAGCAGTGTGTCAACAACTTTGAACGGTTATCGGAGACGGGGAGCATTGCCGGGCTGTTAGATCAATGGTTTGGGAATGACGGCCTGTTGGGGTTCATTGGGCTAGAATCCCTTCAGACTTCTTTGCAAAGCCCAAATTCCACTTGCTCTTGGGCCCAGGGTATCAGAGGGCTTTGGGGGCCTAGATGTTTACGATTCGAGTGTAGAGTCAGACTGCAGAGCCATCAACGAAGACACCAAGAACAGAGTGAGACATACAAAGAGTCCGAACAGAACCCAGAAGCCATTTAAACTCGGGCGCCCGAAGGCCGAAACGCTACAGCGCACCCTCACTCGGAAGCTCCCTCGACACCAAATCTGCAGACTCCAAACACTCGAAGGTAGGACTGTCGAACACAGCATAGCAAGAACCCACTTAGCCCTACTTTCAACCATGAAGCCCTATGAAGAAGCCATGACCTCTATTCAATATCTCTTCTTTGAGCGTCGTACACGATGCCCACAACAGGGTAGTTCTCTAGATGAGGGTCCCTTCTCAGGTCCCCAAAATAGTTGTAAGAAGGACCCTCCAAAGGGCCATGATGTAGAGAACTACCCTATAATATGTATAAAAACTAGAGTAACTAGAAACCCTTAACCCTATAAATCCTAAACCCTGAACTCAAGAAGCCAGGAGCTCTGTCTGCGTGGGCCCCGGCCACCCCAAAGAGTTGGTTCGCGAGCTCCGTGAGGCTAGCAGGCCCACCTGTCGCTTCTTTGAACTGTTTTGGGGTGGGATAAGGGATGGCTCTGTTTTGGTGGTTTAGTGGGAACGGCTGCAGGTGGGGAATTGCAAATTCAGAGCGCTAAACACCGAAGCGGAATGCTAAGTCCTAAACCCTGAACAATAAAAATCGTCCCAGGCTTCACAGGTCTGAAGCCGAAGCTCTAAACCCTAGTGCCCGAAAACCCCAGGCCCCAACTCCAGAACAATGAGAGCCTTAAGCCCGAGCCCCAAACCCCAAGCCCAATATCATGGGCTAAACAAATAGAATAAGGTCTTGGGATGTATATATATATATATATGTAATATACATAAACATATAGAATATATGTATATTATATATATATATATATCTGTATATATATATATGTATTCTCAGCTTATGACAGGGAATCCTCAGGGATACTTTTCGTACATATTCAGGCCCCAGACAGCGCAACCCCCGTGACACACCCCTGCAACACCCTGTTTATTAAGTCCTATCAAAACCGTTAGAAGGGCCCTAGTAGACCCTAAACCCTAAAACCTAAAATCTATAAACACTAAACTTATAAACCGCACAGACCCTGAACCCCTGCCCACCTGCATCTTCTGGAGAGTCTGGTTCCTCCCAGACACGACTTAAGGGTTTCAGGCTAGTTTCAGGTTCAGCAGCCCAGGCGTGGGGTTTAGGGTTTAGGAAGTCTCTTACATATGTTTGTGGGTCGGCATGTAGTCCCCAATGTGAGTTTGGCACTGCAGGGCTTTCCAGAGTCGTAGCTTTTAAAAGTTTGGTCCCAAGGCGAGGGTTGGTGTTTCTTGTGAGCCCTAGAAATCCCTAGAATAGAGGCATAGAGCTCCGACACAGCCCAAAAAGTCAGCCGAAGAGCCCGATATCTACAGTGTAAGACCTATAGAAAGCACATTTAGGTAGTGAACTTATATAACTCGAACTACAGCGACCACTGAAGCCCTTAGAACCCTCAATCTAAAGCCGAGTCTTCAGCAACCCCCCGGTGTATGCGCCCGCGGCTCCTCCTCCACATTGAAATCCGGGGTCGCCCGTAACGCAAAAGCCTGGGGGCTAAGTTTGGGGGGCGAAGTTAAAACGTAGCTCCAAAAACTTACGGTCTTGACGGCCTCGCCCTTTTGTTGAGGGGTCATATAGTTTTGCTTTTTTTGGAGGGGTCATAGTTTGCTGTTCTGTATGGTAGAAGCTTCACAAACCATGCAGTTTCAGAGTTTGCGCTTCCGACCCCGCTGTTTGGGTGAAGAAGGTGGGGTCTTGGGGGTCTTTGCACTCGGTGGCTTTGAAACTGGAAAACTTGTGGAGTTCTATGTACTTTGGCTTATCCTTGAGCTTTCTGAGAAATGAACGCTTGGTTCTTGTTAAAGGGTTTTATTTAAGTTGCCATAAGAAAGAAACCATGTTGTTTGCTAAAGATCCCCATTATGGTAACTTAAATAAGTCCCTTAACAAGAACCCGGAACGGTTTGACTGTCAAGATCTTTGCCGCAGGAAAGACTGTGCTCTGCAAAGCACTTTCGAATTTCGCGGCTGCTGGAATAAAACATCTGCTTGTCGAAAGGAGATACTGTAATATAGGAGCCTTAACAATTAGAATTGGGTTTTGGGGTATATTATACTACAAACAAATATAATGAGGATTCCCCGAAACAGCATAGGTAATTATTAAGACACCTTTTATACCTGGCGGTTGTACTAGTTGAGCGGGCAGCTCAGGGGCCGTTTTTTGACCCATTGGCAGATGCATGTCCCCTATGCTGGGGACCTTTCGAGTTTGGGGTTCAGGGCTCTGCGGGTGCATCGAAACGGAGGGCAATGCTGAATTTGGGAGCGAAACGCTTAAGTGTCGACAGTCAGGGCTTGAATAAAACCCAGATGTACACAAGTGTGTGCAGAGAAGACCAACGGAAGTATAACTCGATAGCTAGGTGCATATCTTTATTTATTTACATACATATATATATATATACGTAGATCACTAGAGAGAAGTGCAAACAGGAATAAAGAGACGCAGAGAGGGAGGGTTACTCTTCGTACAGTTGTCTAACGCCCGTACCACTCATGAGAATAGCAAGCATCTTACATTCTTATCACCCAACTTGAGCACCGCGGTTTCCAAAGGCAACATGGGGGCCTTGTAATAGCTGCAAGAGTGAAGGGCTCCATAAGAGCCTAGTCTAAGGGGCTGAATTAGGGCTTAGTGCCTGCACTAGGAGGTACGGGCTTTGACGGGCAAACGAAAACGATTCCAATTATGAGCGCCGCTATCTATCAATCCAGTGGAGGACCCGGGACCCGGACAACTTCCCGGGCTCGCGCTTCGTTGGGCGCAGGCTCGGCCTTTGCCGAAGTTAACGGACCAGGAAACTTGCAGCGAGTAGCAACTAGTTAGGGTAAAAAATACAATATGTCAATGTGTATACATGCTTGTGTCAAAATAAACCCAGTTAACAAAGGTACACAACTAAGGCTGCTACCTACATGAAGCAGAGCTTTGCAGATGAAGCTGTTCCTGGTAACCTGCGTTCAGGGTGTGCTCCTTCCTTCAATCTTTGGTTAGGTTCTGCTGCCATGGACACTCATGTCGAGAACTCTGCCTCGGCCACTGCGTAACTCAAGAACCTAGACCTACACCTACAAATCCAAAGCCCCAGAGTCATATGGCCTAAACCCTACCTAGACCCTGAAGAACCTATCATTTTTATGGACGTATATCAGGAAATCGAAATAAGGAATCCCAAAAATTTTAGGTTCTTGATAAGGTCTAGGTAAGTCCTAAACCCTATACGCCCTGACCCCATACGCCCCGAAAGCAGCCATGTGGGGTTTCCGCAAATAAGGGACACCAATATAGTACCGTAAATAGTAGCAGGATCCTTATTATAAGGACCCCTAAAACAGGCGCCCCTTATTTTCCGAAACTCCCCAATGTAGCCCCTCTGAGCTTCAAAAGCCTAGTGAGCCTGAAGCGGGCCAGGTGCATGCAAGGAACTCTCATGTAGTTCACAGGCAAGCCCCGGACAGCTCTAATGAAGCTGTAAGCCTCAACAGATTTTCTGGCACCCAACAACCTGAAGCCACAACTCCCAAACCCTACATTAACCCTGAAACCCTTGAAGCCTAAACCCAATAGCCGAGCTATGTACAGCCTATGACACCAACCCAAACCTGTGAAGCCACAACTCCCTTGGCGCGCTGCTGCTGGCAGCAAAAGTTGCCGCTTCTCCTCTGCCGTCGTTTCGACGCACGGTCTGCAGATGCGGTTGGAGGGGACTTAGCAATGGCAGGCAGGACTGCAATTGGTGTACCTACATGCATAGACGAACATAGCCGTAGTCGGCGTGCGCATATCCGATCATGAACATTGAAAAAGGGGTCCCGGGTCCAGGAGTCACCCAACGCTAAACAGGCTTTGTCGTCGGAAGGTCGTTCTCAAGTCTCTTTCTTCCGTAAAGTCTGTAAATCTTGACCGCCCTAAGACTTAAGGCAAAACATGTTTGTGATTGATTGATGAGCATGGAAGTTGAGTTCAACATCTGCTCGCCGAAAATCTATCACCAACCATCCTGGTCCCATATTCATTTTGGCGTTCCAGGTCGCTACAGTCATGCAAGGCCACACTGTGCAGCTTGCTGCTTGGTGTTGCCAGCGGTGCTCTTGCAAAATCGTCGCAGAACAGTTTTTGTG
This sequence comes from Symbiodinium necroappetens, assembly GCA_905231915.1. NCBI lineage: Eukaryota > Dinophyceae > Suessiales > Symbiodiniaceae > Symbiodinium > Symbiodinium necroappetens. The sequence continues at coordinate 27,813 of CAJNJA010035541.1, forward strand.
CATGTACTGTAAGGCACGAGCGGTTAGGGTTTTCTTTACTGTTTGGGTCTACGTCGGCACAGCATAGTTTCACACAGGCCAGCCTCATCCCTACACCCTAACAGCCCAAACCCTAATTGTCCTTTTACTTGGCATTTCACTTGGCGGCTCTCGGCAGCCTGACCGTCTCGTCCAGCACAGCACGTTCGGGACATGGCCCCTGTTAGAAGGCTTCGGGGTTTAGAGTTTCAGGTTTGGGGTAGGGAGTTTGAGGCTGCGGGCTTGGAGTTTGTGGTTAAGCGTTGGAGGAGCTTGTGGGGTGGGGCTTATACAGGGGCTAGGAAGCTAAGTTCCCAGCTTGTTCAGCGTTGGGGAGCCGGGCAGCTTCTGATGACGAAACTGGATAGAAGTTCCCTTTTCGCGAAGTTGCATTGGCTTGAGCTTTAGGCGTTCTCATTTGGGAAATCGCCTACCAGCTCGAACTGGGTGTGGGCGTTCCACAGCCAAAACTCCTGGATACTCCTGGCACACTCTGTATTGTATACCGCCAGCATGCAACAACGTTTGGGGCTTAGGGCCTAGGGTTTAGGATTTAGCGTTTAGGGAGCAGGATCTCGTAGAGCTCCGAGTTCGTGCCGAAAAACCTTCCTACCTTGAGCCCGTCATACTCCCATGAGCACAGCAAACCGAATGATCTGACCCCAGTGCCTCACGGACACGGATAGTCAAGTCGAGCAGTGCTTGAACCGTTTTAGGCGTTGTGGTTTGCGGCCCTTGAGGGGGTCAATGACAAGAAGCTCCGAGTCGGTATCATGCTGGAACCCAGTATGCATGACGATATAGTCGTTCACCATCGCTCCCACAGCTTCGATTAAAGCAGCAATAACGGCTTACATTTGTCTTGTGCATAAGGACCCAAGTGCCCTTAAGCCTAATTCCTAGTGCAACTTCCTACACCCCTTACCCCCTTCGAAAACCTAATCCCCATAACCGAAGCTGTTGACACACACACACACAGAACACTACTCCCTCATCCCCCAAAGCCTTACAACCCTTCAAGCCTCAACTGTAAACTTTTGAAGCTTTATAATCCTGTGAGCTAAACTGACGCAGCTAGGCCCAAAGTCTGGGGCTTCACACGGCCCGTTGTGGGCATGTACTGGACCGTAGACCCAAACTTCTTACAAGTGGTACTTGCCTGTAAGGGGCTTTTGGAAACCCTAAACATCCCCAACTCGGACCTTCCCCAGCCCAAACCCCTGAACAAAAAACCCACCCTGCCCCCNNCCCCCCCCCCCCCCCCCCGCTGACCCGAAACCCGGGACCTGGGTCGAAGAGGGCGCCGACGAGGAGGAGGCCGGCAGCTGGGAAAGAAGGCCCTGAATTTCGATTGGGCTTGGGGTGTTTGGGGCTTTGGGGGTGTAGGGGTTAGGG
>CAJNJA010035552.1:0-23792 GCA_905231915.1 Symbiodinium necroappetens
CGCACCCCCTCCTTTGGCCATCGCGGTTTATCGCTTGCCTTAAGCCCGGCCCACATTTCACGGTTGATCCCCTTTCTTCTTAAACCGCCCCTTCCTTTGGCGACTCTGCTGAAGATCCCAGTTCATCAAATGTCTTAAACGTTCCACCTCATCTCGCGATCACGGTTGATCACATATCTTAGACCCGCCGCCTCGTCAGGCGATTCCGATTCTTTACTTTACATTTGCTAAACTCAATCCCTCCTTTGGCAAACGCGGTTGATAACACATGTAAATCCAGCTCTCTCATTTAGCCATCCCGGCTGGTTACAATTCTTAAAACCGCCCCTTTGATCACATGTCTCAAACCCTCGCCCTCATTTTGGCGATCTTGGTTCAATATCGCCTTCTGATTTGGCGATCCGGGTTAATCACGTTTCAAATCTCCGCCCCTTCATTTGGCGATTCCGTTTCATCACATATCTTACTCGCCCCCGCATTCTGCGATCCCGTTTGACCACATATCTAAAACCTGCTACGTGTACCTCCTTTGGCGATTCCGGTTGATCGCCTATCTTGATCCCGCACCCTCTTTTGGCGATTCTGCTAGAGATGCTAGCTCGTCACATTTCTTAAACGTGCCCCCTCGTTTTGCGATTACGGTTGGTCACACATTTTAAGCCCGCCTTCTCGGGCGATTCCAGTTCCAACTCTTCACATTTGTTAAACCCGCCCTCTTTTCACGGGTCACGGCTTGCGGTCGCGACCTCTGCGGCCCGCACGCCCCGGGGCCCCTGCTCCATTCGCCTCGGGATGAGCTCGGCGGTGTTAATTTTAAGGGTCGTGGCTCAAGAGTATCAGGTTTCAAACTGCATGATGGGGCCTCAAGTTTCGTTTTGTTACTAACCGCATACCCACAATCTTCCATGTCCATATCCCGCAGAGTTTGGACCTGCACCTTGCCTAAAGCAATTTTCCGTCAACTTCCAAGCTTTCCGACCCTGAAGCCTGAAGCCGAAACCCAATGCATCAGACATGACATGCCCCAAGCTTCTGCGCAGACTTCGACTTCTCCCGACACGTGAACTTGTCTGCCCTCGACCTCGCCTCTCGGAGAGCAAGAAGGGAGGGATTTTGTTTGGCAAGACAAAGGTGAATTTTCCAGCCTGTGGTTTGAAAGCAGCTAGGGGCTTGCATTCGTGGTTGCTGCGTGACTTCCTGCATCGCTGATGAAACTGGGGGCAGAGGAGCTGATAGTAGTCCCAAAGCCCCAAACCCTGCCAGAAGCTTCGCGGAGGATGGGATCCGCGTGCGCAAGCTGTCAGAGTTGGGCTACAAGGCTTCTGGAGACGAAGGGGAAAGCAGTAGCACCTCAGACTTCTGAAGCGTTGGTGATGGAAGCTTTGATCTTTGAGGGTTTTCGGGGGAGTAAATAGTTAAACCAACATCCTTGGTGCCGGGTTTCGGGCCGACGGTTTGACGACTGCACATATTTAGCTCGCTGACGCAGGGAAATGCATCCTATTTTTGTGGTTGCGGCGCTGTGTTGTTTCAATTCGTACTTTAAGGTTTGTTGTTTCGGTTGTTTCGTTTGGAGGACCGGGGCATGAGTCTGGGGACGCACGATCAATGCGTGGATTCTTCGCCTTGAGAGGTGTCGCCTGGTGAGATTGACTTCGGCTACTCTGAGCCCTTTCGATTGCTCTCTGAGGAATTTCACGGTGCAAGCGCGAGGAAAGGCCTAGGCGGCTGAGGTGGTGTCGTGTCTCTTGTAAGGGCTGGTTCCAGGAGTAGGCTACGTCGGTGGCAGTCAGCAGTCCACAAAGCTGATTTCAGCCGTCTGGTTTCGATGTTGTCCAACTCTGCAGGAGGGTCTCCGGCTATATCGGGAAGCGATCCTGTCGAAGCCTGTGCTGGAGAACTGCTGTCCGGCTCAAACGTAATTGGACCCTGCACCTGCACCTCGAGCCCTGGTCGAAAACCCAGCCAAGCTTGCGCGGCCCAAGCTTGCTTGCCGGTTTAGTTTTGGTTTCTTTCTTTCGTTTTCAAGCGCCCGGCTACCCCCGCGTGACCGCCAGATATTGCAATCCAAGCCGCACTCATCTGATTCACAGCCAGCTAACTGCAACTGCTGCACGCCTCTTCAGGCTACTACTCCTGCCCCATGGTGCCTCTGACCATCCGCAACATGGCTGCCCACAACAAATTCATCCGACGCTCGTACCTTTCTTGCGGGAGTCGGGCTTTCCAAGTTCTTTTGCACGGGCAGGCAGGGGCAGGGAAAGTATGGTGTTTTGTTTGAGTTCTGACCACCAAAAGTGGCTTCACGGTTTTATGAATGCGGGTGAAAAAAAAGAAGGGGTCTGCCTGGCCATTCAGGATTAGTCACTTAGTCTTCTAGTCTTCGCGAATATCGGCCCTGCGGTTGCTGTGATTCGCAGTTTTGTCTTCCAGTCCTCTCGACTTGTCAACTTCTCTGATGTCCATCGGCAGCCTCGCTCAACATTGGGAGTCTGTGGCATCCCAGAACATCCACCGGTCCCTCGAAAGACATCAACATCAACCGATCTATCTCGAAGAGCCATGTAAGCTGCTAACTCTCCCCAAAGCTTTCAAATTCGACCTTTGCAAGCGCAAAAGCAATGCCAGCTTTCAGATCAAGAATCACAGTTTCACAGCTCTTACGCAGCTGTCTCCAGAATTCCGTAGCGCAAGAGTGCCCAGGACAGATGAGCACTTCCGAGGCCATGCTACTAGCTTGCTCCAGCATGGTTGGTTGCGATCTTGCGTGGCTCGGCCAGTATTTCAACTAATGATGGCATTCGAGTTCAGTTTTGGTCTCGGCACCTATATTTTATAACTCATGGTGGGTCCTGGACAAGGACCTGCCCTGAACTGTCCGGTCGGCTCTGGGTGACGGGTTCAGAACACGCTGCCTGTTTCCAAGTCAAAACCGAGCCGAGAGGCTGAAGAGAAGATGATTGCTGCGACAGACGTTGAAGCCACCACACCGTAGATCCGGGACAGGCAAATCCCAATAACTAGTGTGATCGAAATTTCTGCAAAGAACCACAAAGTCAAGCCTCTCACATCGACCGTATTTCGACCGTGAATCGCGAAGGCCTCAGCCCGATATCCAAGTCTTATGCAAGGTGGCACCCCTTCAGGGTGGAACACATGATGACCAATATCCAGATGAAAGGGAAGGAGGCAGCGAGTGTGTGGGATTGTGGGCAGGTGGCGGTTTAGTGACACGTTGACAGAGTTTTGGCAGGCCACGAAGGTGTTCGATTGGCATCACGACTCCAACAGCTTCGTCCTGCTTGTCAATCTCTCCGAAATCCCAGAGGCTGGGAAGATTCCCTACAGTAGCCGTATCCTGCTCTGACCTCTAAACCAGTCGAAGACTTGCCCCAGAAGCTCCACATTGGGTTTCTCCACCTGATCTAGCTTTGCCGGTTCGTATTGTGGCTTCCAGGGTGGTCTATAAGGATTTAAGACGTAATTCTAATTGGACATTCATACAACTGACTGGTAGTGTTGAGCCTGATGCAGAATTGCGAACCTTTTGTCCCATGTCGAGATCCACGCCGCCTATCTCCACGCACAGCGGTGTTTCTTGCGCATTTAGACATGCTCGAGCCCAAGGACGGCCGGCGTGGCGGCACATTGATGCAGGACCGAGCATTCCAGAGTCGTTGGATGCGGAGTTGTGCACAAGCCAAAATACCTCAGCGTCGATAAGCCAGGGATCGATGGGCTATGCAGGCAACAGATTTTTGTTGACATCGCACTGTCCGAGCTCCCCAACCACTGCGGAAAGCTCCCGGCATGTTGTGGAACAGAAGACATCGGCCTGTTTGCATGCCCCAAGACCTCTTAGGGCTTTGGGTGCAGCATTTGGGTTAAGTTAAGGGGTCGAGGTTGAATCGTTCGAGAACTTTGACTCCTTGTGTCCAGCCTGGATCTTAGGACGCAGCCGGCAATGCGCATGAGGTCCGGGCACCGGGTCCTGGCTGGGCCTACATCATGCAGGGCAAGCGGGTGCCATGGCTCCGCGATCCTTCCAACTCCCTTCTCCACTCCGAGCGTGGGGCTTGCTACTTCTGATGGGCAAACAGCGGCAGATGTAGATTTAGAATGTTGCATTGGTAGAGATCAGCCCTTTCGAGGACCTCGAATATAGACGGACTAGATTGGCCCATGGGTGCGCTTGGTTTACAGCTGTATCGGGATTCAGGTGTACATAACATTTACCCTGGCTCGGGCTTTGAGAGAAGTTTGGCAGCATGTCCTACTGTCCGGCGGTCCAACATGCATCATTGGTCCAATCCCAGCGTTTGATCTGAGGTGCTGCACGCTGCGAGGCTTGGTAGCATACAGCTCAAGAGTGCTGAGTGAGCCTGCCGTGAAGTCTTGCAGCAAGCAAGGACAGAATCGAAGCTGTAAATAGTCGGACCCTTGTTTAATCCTGCACTCAGCTACAACCTTGTGCCCTACATAGGCCCTAAGTCTGCAAGTTGCACTGCGGCAGAAGTGATCTGTTTTTTTTTGATGTTTTGCATCTGAAGTTCAGGAGGTAGCATCTCAACTGTTCGGTACAGTTAGGAGCTGATTTCGGATTAAGGATTAGTGTTTTTCGCTTGTTGTGTTTTGTCGATGTTGCTTGTCGCTTTTCTGCTATCCACTTTGTGCCTTCCATTGCTTTTTGTTTCTCGCTTTCCTGCTTTCTGCCGTCGGCTGAGGTTGATTTTCGTTTTTGATTGCTGAGTCGCTTTCTGCTGTTAGCTTTCTGTTGCTGTGGCCCTTGCTTTCCGCTTTAATGCCGTCTGCTGCTCTTGAACTCTTTGCATTGTGTTTTAGAGCCCGCCCTCCAACCCCCTCCGCCTTCCTGAAACCTTGCAAAGCTTGCGATGGAAACTTCTTGCCTGCGACAGGAGAAAGGAGCCGTTGTGAGTGGAGCTGCATCCTCCCCAACCCCCCGAACACCCAACCCCACAACACCCAACCCCCGTGACCGCCCCTCCCCGACCCCCTCCGAACCCCCCCGAACCCCCCGCCCCGTACACCCGCCAAGCTATTTAAGACATGCGATCATCAACCGCCATTGCAAAATTAGGGGGTGAACTCTCAAGAGATGTCATCACAGGGTTTAACCGAGAATGCGCAACGCGTCAGAATGGGAGCTGCTGGCCAATAGAAAACAAATCAAACAAACTATATACAAAATTGAAACACGAATCAAATCAAGTCAATTCTCGAACAATTGCATCATGGAATCATCTGTGGGGTCTACAATGGTTCTTGCAGTGCTTGTGTGCCGAGATGGCGTGACATTCAGAGCTTCTTAAAATGAATGCGAGCCAAGGGATGCCAGCGAGAACTGGACGCGCATTGTCTCCGTGATCTCCTTTTGCAGCAAAGCTACGTTGGCAGCGGAGAGCCTCGAAGAGGCGCAGCCCCCCAAAGCCAGTGGAAACGAACTCACAACACCAATGTAGCAAGCTGTTTCGATAACCTTGACTTATCATTGAAGCCCTCGGCTCAAACTCAAACTTCAGCTCGACTGTGTTACGGACACCGTGCCTTGCACCCAATCCTCAACTCTTCCCTGCCACCATTCCAAACCTCATTGCTAAACCCGTGCAGCTGCACACCTTCACAGGCAGAGCGGAGGCCGGTAAAGCCTTAGGACCTGTACGGAGCTTCAGGCTTTCAAGGCTTTCCTCACCTGAGCTTGGTTTCAGGACACGGTGGATCTTCACTTGGCACGTAACTACACCGCCACCTGTCGACACTATTTGTTTGGAGCACTGAAGCAGGGTCTTCCCAGTCCAAGATGCGTGTGCTGCAATTGTCTAGGTCTAACTTGCAATTATTTCTATCTTGTCAACCCTCGACTCCCTCAACCCTTGCCCTTGCCTTCGGAAGATTCCCTGAAGTGGCAGAGCCTGGAACCCATTCGCGGCATTTGAAGTTCGTGGCTCGAGTTTGCTGAGGATCATGCTCTCCTCGACAAGGACTGGCTTCAAGAGATCAGCTGATCGGCCTTCATTGATTGAAGCGCATTTGCCAAGGCTCGCAGGTGTCATCGCATCGGGCTCTAGATCGAAAGTATGGTACATGGTGGTCTTCAAGGATGTATCGTGCCATCTGCACACAATCTGGTCATAAGTAATGTGTGTTCGGCATGCACTTCTGTGAGCACCGATCCCTCTGCCAGCTGGTATCAGTAGGAGTACGCTGCCTACCGACTCAGCCGCAGCATGGACAAGCTTAGTTTCTTGCCGCTTGGGCTTGACATCGATGGGTGCTACTATCCGGCTGCGCGTAGTGAGTCCTATTGAAGAACCTATGGCTAATCCGCATTGAATTCCAAAGAGCGTGCCTGTGGGTTGGAGCCACTGCGAAACTTAATACGTGTTCACAGGGCCAGGGACAGCAGGCTGGTGATCTGCAGTTTGGGTTCAGGGTTTTAGCGGTTCTTACAGGCTTCACGCGGCACGACAAGAAACCCAAAGCCCAATTCTGAACTTACACGCCAAAGTAAGCCTGAACCCCCCCTTTCTGGAACTAAGCTTCAAGTTTTAATCCGTCTAAGGCACTCACATCTGTTGAGCCTCCGCAATTGCTTGAAGTGGAGAGTTTGGAGCCAATCGTTTGTGAGGTTGAGACTTCATGCTTTGGGCTTTGGGGTTCGAGGATGGGCAAAATCTGCACAGTCGTCCAGGGCGTTGTTGCTGCTCCAAACCCTACAAATACCAGCTTGAAGCACGAAACCGTTGGGACCACAGACGTGAAAGTCTTAAAGTCAAAGCCGGTTTGCCAGCGACTTGTTCCATCATTTTTCAAAACTTACCACGTGCAGAACTGGAAACGCAGACAGTCAACAACCTCAGCTCAGGAGAGACAGACGCTCGAAGCAAGTGTCTTCGGGCTGTGCGTGGGAAATGCCATGTGCTTGAAGGCGTTGGTGTAGAAGTATAGTTCAGAGCCGTGGGAAGGGCTAATTTCGAAGGCGTCGGCAACCACAGGGCCCACTACTGATGCTGTCCCAACGTTGCTTTAATTGGTCAGTCTTGGGGTCGATCGCAGATCTTCCACAGTCAATCCCCGAGCCCAGCCAACAGCAGACCTCACAGGTGTCACATATGAGAAGCATGGTCACACGAAGAGGATCTATCTTACACGGAGGGCTACATTCCCAAAGCCCAAGGGTTGAGGCCCCCCAAGCTCGAAGCTGACGCAGTTCACAAGGAGTTGTTGATGCTCCACAGCGGAAATGGTAGCCCAGGATTCTTAGATGAGGAAGCCAACGACTTCTCAAGCGACTGGGCTGCAATCAACTAACTAGGCTCAGTCAGGGCTCCATCCGGGTGTAGATAGCAAGTTTTGTGGAGTGCGAGTTTGCCGCTGTTCTTGAGGGTTCTGCTCGGTTGAATTGTGGGCGCGAGACCGCAACCTCTTAGCCTGAACCAACACCACTCCTCCGCAAGTCTAAAGTTCGGGGCTCGGGGTAAGGACGAAGAGTTGGGTTCCTTGCAAACTTTCCTTTTGTTTTGGGTTTTTGGTTTGGGCTTGCGAGCTCGAAAGACCGGGACCTGTGTGGTGCAAGTTTGGGATGCTTCGACCATCATTTACACCAACACTTGTCTCCGCCCCGACCACCATCAGAACCAGCTGTCGTCACAGGTCTGGCGCGGCGAAAAGATCTCGTGAGGCCTGGGGCCTGGGGAGCAGACAATGATTCGGCCTTAGACACCAAGGCTCTTTCAGCTCAGCGGATACTCGCACAGCTCGCATTAAGAGTTTGGATTGGCGAAATGCATTCGGCCTTCTCCCTGGCCCGGAATAATGAATCCTATGCAGCCTACACCCACCGATCTCCCTCCGGTCGTTGCAAGCAATGCTCGCTTTACCCTTCTCGAAATCAAAAGGCTGCAGAGCCCCTCATCTGCCCCCCCCTCCATCCCCAAACACTGAACCTCAAAACCTCCAACCTAAACAGCAAGCAGCCGCCGACCGCTCAAACCCGGATATCCGGACTCGCCACGCCAGGCACCTCGAGCACCTGATCCGCAACCTTCAGATCACTTCAAGCCCTTCAGCACTGGATTGGTCGGCCCGTTGGGAGGGCTTTGGAGCGGCAGGGCTGTGGCTTTGTTTAAGGCTCCATCGCCGAAAACCTCGCGCTTGCCGCTGTTTTCGGGGAGAGGTGCGGGGGTACGTAGCATCCATGCCCGAACCGTGATAACGTCCAGTCTGACCCCATGCTGTTCGCGGAGCATCCGTGCTCGAACCGTGATAACGTCCAGTCGGAGCCCATCCTGTCGCGGAGATAACGTCCATTCGGACTCCATCGTTACCGCAGAGCATCCATGCCCGAACCGTGCTAACGTCCACTCGGACTCCATCCTTTTCACCTTGGCGACATAACGCCTTCGAGGGGAGCCTGGGTACATGACCGCACTCAACGCCCTGTCTCTGTACAGAAAGGACCAGGTTTAAGGACTTTGGGGTTGGCCTGCAGGGCTGTGGAGTTTTTGGAAGCCATGACACCTTGAGCTTGTGGACTTGTGCTCGTACCTTTGACGTTCTGGGCGAATGGGACGGATTGTGGATAGGCCAGGCTTCAAACACTAGTTGTGTGAAGACTTATGATGTCATGGAAAGGTTTGCTGTGTTCTTATACAGAGCTCTTCATGCTTCGTGTGGTGTGTTTCTTGGTGCCCCGTGATTCTTGTAGAACACGTATATAAACCTCACATTGTGCTCTGTCCACGGCCACATCTATATCGTGAAACAGCAAGATGCAGACAGCTGTGTCTAAGAGGCCCATAGCAAGCATCTGCATTGACCTTCGCGAGCTAATGCCATTGCGCTACCTCGCCGATGCAGGGCCTCCAAGATTAAACGCGGAAGAGTAGACTGGCCATGAATAAGTTGCCCCACATCCTACAAATCTCCAAAACCCTAAAGCTCGGCAGCATCAGAGGAATTTCCCTGACACCAATTAAGACGTTCTCGACACCTTTTCGACCTGCAACTACAGAAGATCTGAGGCTCATTACAGATGCTCACGGACTGGGAGCAGCCACGGCCTCGGCCCCTCCCGGTGGACGAGGCAGGTGAACTACATGAGCCAAAACAATTGGCATTTGCATAAATTTTGGTGGGCCTGGTCGTCTTGGTGATTGAGTGATTATGTAGTCCCGGACCGCATACGAACAGCTCCGGCTTCTGCGATTGGTAGACCCGTGACGATCCGCGTCTCCGTTTTGTCCGGCTGTTGCATCAGGCCAGTACAGTGCAGTGCCTGTTTGCCGTTCTTGCTGCACAGTGGTCTCATGGGAGGTTGAAGTCCAGTAGGACAGCTTTTGTGCTGAGCCGCTCTCGTTCCCATGGCACTGTGATTTACGAGCCGACTGTTCAGTTAGAAGGCATCGTGCAAGGCTGACATTTCGGGGCTCTTTGCACAGGTTAAGGCTGCTGTTGGACAAAGAGCTCAGGGCCTTGAGATCGTTGATCTCATCAACCGAGGATTTAGTGGCCTGGATAAGGGACAGCACGGCGTTAATTGACCTGCAGCCCAAAAGCCTGGGAAGCAACTGGCAACCAACTTTCGCCCGGAAGCTTTCATGCAGGTCCCGGTGACCGAGATCGCATCTGCCTTCAATTTGTGCAAGCACCGGCAACTTCATGGCTGTTGACAACAATCCCGAGTATGCTACTGTGATGGTTATGTCTACTCGGTTCAGCCTCTACATGGTCACGATGGTTCAGGTGTTTTTGTGGATGACACCGTTCAAGCTTATCACTCGTATCGTCAGCATATAAGCTATCCTCACCCACGCACCGCGACCCAAGCCCCAGCCCCACCTTACTGCGCCAAGAATGAAGTCACGGTCCCATCACGCACAGACAGGTGTTGCCCAGCTGTAGTGAGAGACTCAGAAGGCATCCCGAAGTCCAAGTTTCCGAGGCCCATCATCAGTAGGCACCTCATGTATCTTGAACCGACAGTAGCAGACCCCTGGGTGTTTTTGGAAGCGAAGCTTCCTTTTGCTGCAGCGGCACAAGAAGCGCAGCAGCAAGTCCGGCTGAGGGGATCCCGGCGAGGGCCGACCTACATAGGCTTCTCCACGTCCCGAAGCAGATTGTTCGCATATTTCCACAGGGTGTAGGTTCACAGTTCACAGTGGCACACCTTTAGCGCCGGGTTGCCGTTGGTCTTAACCCAGTATCTGCCACGAATGCATGCACCTTATACATCATATGTCCAAGGTCAACGGTGAAAGATCACGGTGTGCTATGTTTACTCTCAACGCCTGAGTTTCCGAAGCTAAACGACCGTTACATCGAAGCTAGACATCAGGATCCTTTTTGCAATTTTGTTTGTGAGTGCGGGACCCCTGCTTTTGCAATGGCCAAATAATACATATCTACGGCAACCGGCAGAGTTGCAAACAAAACCAGTGGCAGGACCTGTGATTTTACCAAAGCTCCACAGGTGGATGTTTTTATATTTAAGCTTGCTGCCCGAAGCAGCCATGCCCACGTTTCATTCGTCCTGCAGGCTCTGTTCGCTGGCCTCTCTTTCTTGGATCCCTCCTTGCATTTTTGCCTGGCTTGCCACAAAGGCCTTGCCTAGTGGTTGCTGCCCGCACTTGACTTGCTTAGCTGAAGCTCAGCCCTCGACCCAAGGCGCCCATGTTGATTCAACTAGGGATTGGGGTTCGGCATTGCTTGTGGGGCCTGTAGATTGTGATCGTGCTAGTGGGGCTTACATTTTCAGATTGTGGGTTGCTGAGTTTGGGCAAGTTACGGTGTCTAAGCATGGAGATTGTGATGCAGCGGTAGCGCGGGCAGCCGCCGAAGTGTTTGCTCTTCTTTCCTGCACGAAGTGCTTCTCGTAACCCTTCGTCGTCAGCCTGTGTGTCAGGAATTAGTAACCTGGCGGCAACCTGAACCTGGAACGTCTGCCTGAACTGCAAGTGGACACATAAGAGACTTGGGCTGTTGACTTTTCTCATCACGAGTTTAGATCGTGCTTCATTCAATTTTGCCAGCTGCTACTTCTTAGTGAGCAAGTCTGTTCTCAAACTATAGTTAGTTTGCAACTCCTTTTATCAGCCACCAGGCAGATGCCGATTGAAGCATTTCTGGGAATGCTGAGCATGTGGAGTAAACGGTAACCCCTGCCTGGGTGCAGGGCTGCTGTGGAAGGGTTTAATTCTGAATGCCACTAGTTGACGGACTGCATGCGGAACGTCTTTTGCTATAACACCCCTCCCCCACTTCTTGAAGCTTTGTAAGCTTTGTCTACACTTCGTAAGTAGCCCTCGAAAGCATGTGCACATGCAAGTTTCTTTCAATCCTCTCACCCGGACAATTTTTACTGGATGTCAAATCGCATCCAACGAGATGCCATCCTCGGTGGCCGAGGATGGCACATGTTTGCATGGCTTCCGAGGTCTAGTTAAAGGCTATAGCCCTTCACGAACCGTGTATCCGAATAATTGAAAGCGGCTCTCGGGAGAGCGGCCCAACCATAATCTTGTGAAGCCCTACGCTGAAACCGCGAAGCTTTCAATTCCAAACCCTCCTACCCAAAATACACTCTGGCCCACGGTCACGAGATCTTTAGTTTAAACTGCTGACTGATCCCTGCGTGCTGCAACGCTGCAGGACGTTTCCCCAGCTTGACTTACCAGGCGGGCTTGCCGCAGGGTGTGGCCAGCCGATGAGAGGCAGCGCCAACGGGAAGAGCCTCCGGCTCAAGCCGCCGACCCCGCAGGAGTGAGAGAAAAAGACCTAGACGGTACTTGTTTCTAGGGCGCCGAAGCTTAGCCAGAGCAGCAAAGCCATGGATCGGCGAACGCTCATGGAAGCAAGGGCGCAGGCCGAGCCCGGGAGTACAGGTAGTGGTAGTAGTAGTCGTTGTCGTCGTGGTCGTGGTGGTGGTGGTGGTAGCAGTAGTAGTAGCAGAAGAAGAACCAGTAGTGGTCGTTGTAAATAAAAAAGAAGGGAGGAAAAGAGGAGAGGTAAGGGGGAGGGAGGGAGGAGAGAGGGAAGGGTGACAGGAAAACAGACAAGGTGGGGTGCCGCGGGTACCCATCCCCCCCGGTTCTCAACATATCCGAAGCATCCATGCCATCCAATTAGTAGTATATATGGTAGTAGTAGTAGTAGTAGTAGTAGTAGTCGTGGTGGTAGTAGTAGTAGCAGTAGGAGTAGCAGTAGGAGTAGTAGTAGTAGTAGTAGTAGTAGTAGCAGTAGCAGTAGTAGCAGCAGCAAAAGCAGCAGCAGCAGGAGTAGTAGTAGTAGTAGTAGTAGTAGTAGTAGTAGTCGTAGTCGTAGTAGTCGTTGTAGTCGTAGTAGTCGTAGTAGTCGTAGTAGTCGTAGTCGTAGTCGTAGTCGTAGTCGTAGTAGTAGTAGTAGTAGTAGCAGTAGTAGTAGTAGTAGTAGTAGTAGTAGTAGTAACAGCTTGCTTTAATCGCTCTTAAGAGCACATCCATCTTACTCGGTATTTACGGTGTTTTCGCAAGCTCCACTGGCCGACTTTGCAAACTCGAGCGTCGGATCCTACCACTTCTTGTTACCTCAATACTGGCCGACTTTGCAATCGTCGGATTTCGGAAGTCTTCGGGGGCGGGGGTGAGCTTGGGGTGAAGACGAAGGGGGGGGGGGCGGGCGGGGCAATGACGACACTGTAGCACTGTAACACGCACCTGCATGTTCTCGGTTTTGGCAAGATTTTCGCAATGCCCTACCATGTCCTACCACTTCTCGTTGCCTCAAAATCCGTTTGCCAACTTTGCAACCTCTGCCAGAACCTTGGTTTGACAACCGTAGTTGGTAGGGGGGGCAGGGTGGGCAGCAGTATGGTGTAGTGGTGCTAGCAGTAGTAGCGGTAGTTTTGGGGGGGTGCCCTAGGCCCTAGGCTTATCAGGCGTCGATGCATTCATACGATAAGTCCTGTGCTATCGTTTTCGGCTCATCGACGAAGACCCGTAACTTCTAAGAGACTACAGCAAGAAGCAGGAGACTGACGATGGCACTTCTGAAGCCGCTGCTTCTCTGCTCAAGGGCCCTTCTGGGGGTCGGGATTCAAGATTACGGGGTTTCGGGGCTATGAGATGAAGGGCTTAGCCTTTGGAGATTCTGTGTTTAGAGTGTAGGATATGGCTTCGGGTCAGCAGTGGCGCGGAATTGCTTTGGTGCTTAATCTTCTAGTGGGCCACAGGCTTAGCGTTCATGGTTTGCATGTCGGATGCATGTCGGAGTTTAGGGTCTATGGGGTTCTATAGTGGCTTCATGATGAACCATGAGTCCTCTTCTGTGAATCGGTTGTTGCACTTCTGTGGCTTGGCACATATGATTACAGACATTCCGGATTGATGGAGCCAGGCATCCAGGACATACAGTCAGGCTTTCTGACTGAGACTTATAGGGCTCAGGGCTCAGGGGCCAAATGCTGAATCTAGTGCCTTGAGCTACATACTGCAGACCATATTGCCGGCCCATCTCTCATTTCAGGAACATCCATGACTCAAAGGGTGTCAGAGGCTCAGCCCTGAAACCTAAACACTAAACTCTAAGAATTCCTAAACCCTAAGCCCTTACACCCAAGGCATAGGCCTCCCACTGTGGGTGGGTCTATAGCCCTTCGCAAGCGATCGGGCCGCCCAGGAGGGGCCCAAAAGTAGGTAGAATAAACACCTTTGGTGTTGGGCCATTCTTTTTACCTACTTGTGGGGGTTGAGGTATAAGGAATAAGTTTGGTTTCTGCAGACAGGCTTTCGCAGCTCCTCCCATAGTACGGTGCACTCGACACAGACTTCTTGCAAGATGCTCTCGCCTCCGCCCTATTCCGTGGCAAACCCCAAGATATACCCTAAACCCAAAGCCCTAAACGACTATGCCCCGCATATGTACCATTCAGGACCATGAGGGTCCTGGAAAACCCCAAACCCCTAAGCCCTAAGCCCTAAACTCTAAAACCCTAAACCCTTAAGGAAACCCTTCAGTGATTCAGCCCCTAGACCCTAAACCCTTAAACCTCTACTAACCCCCAAAAAGGAGGGAGTCGTTAACCCGCAGATGCCGAGGAGACCGAGATCTGCTTCCCGCACGACGAGGCATTTAGGGTTTAGGGTTTAGGGTTTAGGGTATCCCCCAGAGAACCCAATCCCCCTTAATTAAGGAATATACCTTAAATTAAAGGGGCCTAAATATTATGATTTAAGGAAAATTCCTTAATTAAGGGGTAATGGAGTCTCTGGGCATCCCCCCGGTTCAAAGCAGCGCTTTTTGCAGCACGAGTGTTTGAAGAATTTAGGGTTCGGGGTTTAGGGCAGTTTAGGGTTTCAGGGTTTGGGGAAGGGTTTAGGGTTTAGGGTTTTGGAATAGTTTGTCTTTATGGCTCTATGAGGGTTTTGTACGTAGGGTCTGCAGCATCGCGCCTTGCTTCTGCTGTGTAGTTCAATCTTGAGCCCATGGGCCTTTGGTTTGATCTCGGCTTTAGCACGCAGGTTCAGGCTTAGGGTTTAGGGTTTAGGGCAGCACCCCCCAACTACCCCCTATTATACCCTGATGCCCGCTATGAAGGACCATAAGGGCTCTATTAAAGGGTAATTGGGCGGTGCTGGCAGGGTTTAGGATTAGGATTCAGCGTTTGGGGGGGTTGAGGGCGCTGAAAGGCGGGGGGTAGCGGGGATTTTAGGGCCCGGTCGTCCTCCCCGGCAGTTTCCCGTTCAGGCAGGCTGGTGTAGCGGAGAAGGGTAGTTCTCCAAATTAGTGTCCCTTTTTAGGGCGCTTTTTTTGTAAGGGTGCCGTGGATGTATTGGGGACCCAAAAAGGGACCCTAATTTAGATGCAGGATAATCCTAAAGTGGGTCTAGGGTTTCAGGATTAGGCGCTCCATGTTAGGGAGAGGACTGGTCGCTAAACCCCCATGCTGAAAGGCCCAGACGAACATCCCCATTTCGGGTTCAGGGTTTAGGGTCGAGGCCATAGTACCTCTAAACTCTTGCACCCTTGATCCCCAAAGCTCTGTAAATCCTAAACCCCAAGCTCTAAAACCTAAGCCTCGCGCCCGGAGCCACCCCTGAGTCTCAAAGCAACCGTGCCAAGAAGAGCAAGAAAAGACTCGCCTGCAAAATCCCAAAACCCTAGACCCCAAGCCCCAAACCCGAATTATAGTACCCCTTATAGAGGTTTTGACGCAACAAAGTTTCAAATTTATTTTTATCAAAACCACAAGTTTCAACGAACAGAGCAATAAAGACACCCCATCGACGGCTTGGGGCATAGGTGCCGCTCACCAGTGGGCGGGCGGCCTATTCCTTGAGTTACTGTAAGGGCTCCAGGGGTTGAGGAGGTTAAGATTTAGGGATTAGGGTTTAGGGTTGGGGTTGAGGAGTTTAGGGTAGACTGCCCCCTCCGAGGGAACAGCCACGCCCACGACAGCTGGCGAATGTGGTTCGCCTGTGTCTGTCTTTTGGATGCAGAAAGCCCTGCCTTTGACCCGGCCCTGAGACGACTGTAGGCGCCGGAATACTTACCAATACCATTTTGGGGCTTCCTTGTTATAATTCTACGATAACGGAGCCCAGAGCCCTATTCTAATTATTAAGGCCCCCACATTACAAGCTCCTAGCCCGAAGCTTAATTAGACAAAGATCTCTAATACTAAGTCCTCAACCCTAAACCCGGAGCTGTGACATGAGGGCCTGAATTATAAGCAAGCTCTTTCCTTAGGGTTCCTGTTTATCCCCAAACTACACCATACCCACTAGATCCGAAAGCTTTTAAAGTAACCCTGATTGACTCCCCTCCTTAACCATCAGTGCAACCCCCTGCTAACGATTGAGGCCGCTGTGTTCACCGCTGGAGTCGGAGTATGTCCCCTAAGCTCATGGGGACGCTTAGGTGGGGTAATGGGGGAGGGGGTAGGGGACTGTACTGCCTGAAGTTGGCATTATTAGGTCCTTTATTGCTGGTAGCAAGCCCCCTTACTCGCCTCCCCCCTAGCCCCCTTAGGGGTCCTTATGATAAGCCTAAAATCCGGAAACCCTAAAACCCTAAAACTGAAACCCGAAAACCCTAAACCCGAAAACCCGAAACCCAAAATCCCTAAACCCGAAGCCCAAAAACCCTGAACCCTAAACTCGAAACCCGAAAACCCTAAACCCGAAGCCCGAAAACCCTAAACCCTATCATAAGATATTTAAACCCTAAAGCGACTCGTGGAAGAAGCCAACTTTTTCGGGTCGGGGCCACATTCTGCAGCAAAACAGCGCCGTCCGAGTTTCGAGGCGGATCTGGAAATCAAGGCCGGAGTTCCCATGCTAAATTCTTTTCGCAAAATGTGTGTTTTGAATTAAGCTGGTGGCAAATCTCCGATCCGGCCTTTTTTTGCTTGTGACTTCTAACAAAATTGGCTTATTCCACAAAGGAGGTCGTGGAATAAGCCAAAAATGGGCTTATTCAAGGTTCGGCAAGGAATTGAATTGTCAACCGTATTTTAGTGGCTTGACGACTAGGCTTATCCGACCTGCCACTTTGTTACCCAGCTGTTTTTGGGAGAAAGAACGGAGCTAAGTTCGATAGTCCACGAATCGAGAATGGTTTGCTTAGTTTGAAATTCCCCATACCATCAGCCCACTCAAATACCGCTCGGCTTCTGAGCCTCTACCCACATCAGCCTGCACCCAAAGCCGTACAGCCTGAGACACTACCTCAAGCTACCATAACCTACTTTTTTGTAGACCACCACTGTAAACCCTAATACAGAATTTATAGGGACCCTACGAAAAAAGTAGGTTTTGGTAGCTTAAGGTATTCAAGATCCTTGACCCCCGAGAATCGGCCTCAAAGCCGTCGACCCAAAGGCCCCGCGCTCTGAGTCTACGCACCAAGCTGCCAAGATCCGTCTGGCGACCGGGCGAGATTAGGGTTTAGGGTTTGGGGTTGTGGGTTTAGGGTTTAGGGTTTGGGATTGTGGGTTTAGGGTTTCGGGGATGTTTGGTGCCTTGGGGGTTTCTTCCTGATAGACCCTGAAGCCCTAAGCAAACTCAAACCCAAGTCTCCGACACTGCTTCGGCTTCATGTGTGGGAAAGTTGTAGGGTTTGCGGTTGTTAGTTGAAGCTCGGGATTCGATCGTTGGCTTTGCCTTCCCCAGCCTTTCAGACCGTAAGCTACAGTCGACGTCACATGGCGCGATATTGCTGATGGACAGCATCTTGCATTGTCTATAGCACTCAATATAGCATCTATCATAATTCGCAAAGTTCCGGGTCTCTCTAATAAGATGGAGATTGAGATGGTATACACTTGCAGTATATGGGCGAGGGCACAAGATGTTGTTTGGTCACGCTGCAGTCGTCTGTTGTGCTTCTGTGCTATGCTTATAGAACACGAATGGGGGCATGTTGTGGCTTCTGAGACCTGCACCGCTTCGTAAAACGCCATTACGGGCTTGAGCTCTTCGTATCAACTTGCATAGGGCTGATGACACAGCGCTTCCTGTTTGTGTCGTACCTACTACAGTCGCCAACTTAGTTCCATTTCTGGATGCTAAAGGGGCTTAGAACCATAGCCATTAATACTATCGTGTGGGTTCCTTTTTATACTTGTAGCATACTATACCCACCACCCTAGTCTTGTCATTAAGGCCCCTACATTCTATGGTTCGGCTCCTACAGTAAAGCAAGCCCGGAAAAGAGCCGAAATGCAGCCGTTGACAAGTTTGCGTGATGTTGGGGTTTAGGGTTCAGGGTTTAGGGCTTAGGGGTTTAGAGTTTAGGGTTGCTAAGCAAGACTCACTCTTCAGGATTTAGGCATTGTAGGATTGTCAGGGGTTCCAACCAAGTAAATTCATATCCTGCGAGGTCAGAAAAATTGCTCATGGCAGTCCTGCGGGCTCCCTGTACCCTGGTACCCTCCAAAGCCCTGGTATCAACCCTGCATTACCCTGAAACATCTATGGGAAATATGGGTATATTCCTTGTTATGGGTCATGCAGGATTTATACTACCAACCGAAGTACTACAGTAAGGCCCCTGTTTATGATTTTGTCACACCAAAAAATTGGGGCTCCGACGCTTGCTTAAGAGTCGCTGCGCCGCTCGGTTCACGATGTTTTTTCGAGAGTTCATGATGTCGGGGTTTGGGGTTTAGGGTTTAGGGTCTATGGGGTGTAGGGTTTACCTTTATAGCCGAAACAACCTACCTTTTTGAAAGACTATATAAAGAAACACCATAGTAAGGAGCCCTAAAAAGGTAGGTCTTTCGGTAGGGTTTATGGGGTTTAGGAATCAAAAGGAGTGGTGGGCCCCTCGCTGGAAACCCAGTAAGGAAAGTCTCACAAAAAGTTCTAAACCCTGTGTCAGCAGCTATGAAACCCTTACACAAGCTGTGAAAAAGGAGCTTGGGAGCAGTGGAAAAATTCCCCCAATCTCGGAGGAAGACCTACTCGTCACCTCGCAGCCATCTGCTGAGGTTGGCCCGTTGGGGATAGGGTTTCGAATTTTGATGAGTTTACGATTTGTGATCAGGGTTGAGGATTTGGCTTGAACAAGTGTTGGTGGTTGTGGCGGGTGGGTTTCGGATTTTTGTGGTAGTCTTTGGGGTGTAGAAGGAGCTTAGTTGTTGGTGGCGGTGCGCCTAAGGTGCCGAAAGGCGTCTTGCGAGCTACCAGGTTTCGGTAACCCTATCCTCGTGCACTCTTGGCGATCCACACCTGGCCGGTTTAGGGTTTAGGGCTTAGGTTTAGGGCGGTTTCCAACAACAGATGCACTAAGAAAACGAGAAGCACTACTGCCAAATAAACAGTGTAAAACTGAGCCATTGCTGCTTCTTGGTAGTGTTGTTCTAGGCTTGTTCTCCCAATATTGGTCCGTGTCGTTCCTGTCGGCCAGGGCTTGTTCGTCCTTGTGTACTTTCACATTTCTGAAGGTGTCAGAGTAACAGTTAATGCGGACACTTCTGAGGAAAAAGGGTACATGTTGTCTTGCCATTCGAAACGAAAAGAACAAGAAGGAACATCAAGTAGAGAAATGGTGCAGACAGGATAGCAAGCCAAGACATTGTCCAATGAAAAACACGTTAGCACGCGTGACGGACACAGAGGGATAAGCAATGAACGTGTTAGGAAACGAATCCGAGAGCAACGAGTGAACACAGGGCAACACTAATTCTGCAACAAAAGGCCAGGTACATCGGAACAAACGCAACTTATCAATAGTACTATAAGACAAGGTTACAGCGAAATGGATGGCGAAAAACATGGATGATTTCGAATAGTTTGCTCTGTTTCTCCAACTCCTACTTGGTGAATTGGGAAAGCGTCGTTGCTGCTTGATTTCCTTTTGGTGTCCTCTTGTAAGGCTTAGGGTTGTCTTATCCCGGAATCCCCTGTCTCGGTCGCCTCGACTTGTACTTCTCTAGGTGTGAATTTCGCTTCTGTGTTGCCGTTGATGTCGTAAAGAAACCCTATAAACCGTAAACCCTAAACCGCCGTAAAGAAGTTTTCCCACCTATGAAGTACAGGATCTGTGCTGTCGAGGTCTACTTGAAGGATCGGGGACTGCAAAAGCAGGTCATCATTGTAGGTACCCTAATTGCGACTTCTTGCCTGGTAACCAATGTCCTTACTTATAACCGGCTTCCCACACTCCCCTAAAGATCTGGAGACTAGAACCCCCCCCCCCCCCGGCACAAAACACATCCGGGTATCCGATTCATGTCAATTATAGTATTTCTTCGGAAGAACTGGCAATAGCATTCCCCCCTCATGGCCCGTGTATACTGGCTGTAGATATGTTCGCCAGAGGCTTTGTTCCATTATCAAGGCCCCTGCAGCCGACCCGAAACCCTCAGCAAAGCGGATCCGTTTTGGGATCCCGCCCATCTTCTCAAAAAGGACAAGCTCCTTGTGAATCCTTATACCACCCCAGAAAGCCTGATAAAGCCTCCACACATCCCCGAGCTGCTGCCGTGAAAGGACCTGGAGGTAGAGCGGGGAAATCTCTGGGCACAGGCGAGTCTCCATCTTCCCCGAAAGGGCGCATTTGGGGTTTAGGGTTCAGCGCCCAAGCACCGTCCCCAAAAGTTTCTAATTTAAATTATTCGTCTAAATCCATGTGTCTGTTTATATTTGACTACTTCTGTTGATGATATAAAACCTTGCATTACCTTCAGGGCCCTAAGCTATGGGAATTATGGTATATTCCTTACTATGGGGTAATGCAGGCTTTATTCCATCAACCGTTGTGCAAGCGGGTTTGGGGTCTGGGGATCGAGATGGTTCTAGGATCCTGCTTACAGGGCTTAGTGCAGGGATCCGGTGGCCTGATTAATGCAGACTTTCCATTGTTTTCTGCGCAGCCGAAAATTAAATTTAGGAGCCCTAACACTTCTTAACACCCTGAACCCCCTACAGCCCTAAACCCCTAAACCCTAAACCCTAAAACCCCAAACCCCTATGCTAACTTTGGCAGACCATGTCCCAGAACCTTATTGAAATTACAACCTGCACCCAGGATCGTAACTCCCTTATGGAGCCCGCATGCTAACCCTTCGTAGAGCCCAGTAAAGAACCCGAAAAGGATCCCTATCCTAATTACCAAGGCCCCTAAACGGGTAGTTCTCAAAAATAGGGTCCCTTTTAGGGTTCTTTGTATAAGGGTGCCGTACTATGTTGGGGACTTAGAAGGGACCCTTATTTAGAGAACTACCCATATGTGCGGCTTCCAATCGCTCCGTAGAATCACCTGTGCTTTCACGAAGGCTAGCTAGACTGCAGCTAGACCCCAAAAAGATCTATTTCTGGGGAGTCCTGCAGTGTAGACGCTGGATGAAATAAATCCTGCATTACCCATTGTATGGAATGTACCATACTTCCCATAGTTTAGGGTCCTTAAGGAAATGCAGGATTTATATCATCAACAGTATTGCTGAAGATCAGCCCTTGTTTTGTTGTTACATCCTTGCAGGGGTCTGGGGAAAGTGGCTTAGGGGACTTGATGTTTTAAGGTTTTGGGATTAGGACAGGGTGTTTGCAGGGTTTTAGGAGGGCATTTCACAGATCTACAAGGTCATTGACAGGTCTGAAGAATTAGTGTTGGTACCCCTCTGTCCCCATAGACTTGTGCCGGGTTGAAGTGCAGTTGTCCTCCGGTCATAAACAGCAATAGACAGATGTTGTGGCTTCAAAGTCGCACGTGGTGTAGAGTTTGCAGAGCATACCCCAAAGCCTGGCTGTTAAAGCTTTGGGCTCAGGATCAAACCCTAAAGCCCAAACCCTACTACGGGGTTCTAGATTCCAAGACTTGTGCATTCGGGATTTCAGGTTTTTTGTTGGAGGCACAGGATGCAAGCTGTGTGTCTGTGTGCGGAACCCTGGACCCAAAACGACATCTTGAGTATGGAAACAGGCTTTCTGCATTGGGTCGAAGTACCAAGAATCTTATATCCTCCCGGATTCTGTGATTCCAAGCGCAAGTGCCCAAAAAAGGGGTCGGCTGGTAGAGTGTACATGGCGAAGGGTTCTTGGTTACGAGGTGGTGTGGTAGGAACTGTAGCAATGTGCAAGTGCATGAGTTGCGGCTCTTTCCTAAAGTCTCCGTTGTATTTCGTTTTTGGTTATAATCAAGTTTGTATCAAGTGATCCTAACGGCGAACACAAAGAAAGAGCTACAATGGAGACAAAAGGCAAACCCTGAAAACCGCGTACTTGGGTCCTCCGGATCGTCTCAAGAAGGGTTACCAACGCTGCCGTATCCTATAGGTCTCATAAGGGTATCGAATCCTGATCCCCCCAGAACTAAATCCTGAACCCTAAACCCTAAACCCACAATCAAGCCTACCATTTGCATGACGAGGCTCTGAATCCTTGCGTCAAGATCCTCAGCCAGGAGGCCTGTCATGGCTTCTCTAGGGATCTCATCTAGTACGAGTGATAAGAATGTTCCGTAGAGTTGCTTATTATCTTTGCAGCACGGAACCCACTCAACACCCTCTTCTAATTACTTCTTGAGGCCCCCCTATTGCAGTCTAGGGTTCAGAGGAGGTGCTGTTTGTTCAACTGGGCGCTTTTGCGGAAGAAACGGTTTCATGTCATCGGTGTGTGTGGTCGTCGATGTTTTTCGGGAGGTTTAGGGTATAGGGCTTGCAGTTTGGTTAAGAGTCTGTCTGAGTCAGGCGTCAACGGTCCGGAAATCCCTGGTGATCTCTCTGGGCCCCTAAACCCCCTAAATCCTTATAGTACCCTTGTAGTACCCTGAGAGTACCCCTATAGATCCCTTAAAGCCGGGGCGACTTGAGTCTCAGGATGTGGCGGCGTGCCGAAGTGGTTGCAATATCACGATTGCACTGGCATATGGGTAGTTCTCTAAACCAGGGTCCCTTTAAGGGTCCTGTTTGGAAGTTTGCCGTACTATGTTGGGACCGAAAAAGGGACCCTAATTTAGCGAACGACCCCTATTTGCGCAGCACACCTGTTATGACGCTGTTGGCGATGCAAACATCGCGTTGTGACGTTGGTCGATGATAGCGTGCCTTAAACAGTCTCAAGAGACCATCGAATGCTGCAAGGCCCAAAACGTCCAATACAAAAGCTCGTATGCAGCCTTCCAACTCTGTTAGGATGTCTATCAAATTGCCTGCACCCTAAGCCGTAAACCCTACACTCTACACCCTAAACCCTAAACCCCCGATGATACCCAAAGCCCAAGGGATAGCCTTGGATGTTCATGATGCGATTAAGGGTTTAGGGTTTAGCGTTTAGGATGCTGTGGTTGATGAAAAATGCTGCATTCCCCATAATAGAGAATATACCATAGTTTTCATAGTTTAGGGTCCTTAAGGTAGTGCAGGGTTCATATCATCAGCAGCATTGCTTATAATTCTTGGTTTGCCGGGTCAGTGACAGGACAATATTCGGCTGACCGTGCTGATCCAGTACTGCCTTTGGGAACTTGCAGTCGCAGGCCTGGGTGTGGGCTCTCACCCTATACACCCTAAACCCTAAACCTTATAAGCCCTAAACCCTAAACCCTAAGCCCTAAATCGTAACCCCTTTAAGCCCTAAACCCTATAAACCCTAAACCACCATTTGGCTGCATCAGGTCTGGCTCGTTTGCCTGCTTTAGCGGTTGGCAGGATGCCTTTGCTTGAGGGTTTGGCTCTTGGTTGAGGGGCTCCCCAGAGACTCCCTTAATTAAGGAATATACCTTAAATCTTATTAGGGTTCCTATTATAATTTAAGGTATATTCCTTAATTATGGGATAATGGAGTCTCTGGGTCTGCCCACAACCGAAACCTTCATTCACACACCACCTACATTCCCCGACACCCCCACCCCGCCACCAGAAATTGCAGACCTGCCCGACGGCTGCAGTATGCTTCGCGTGTTGTGTTGATTTTGTGTTATGTTGACCAGGCTTGCTCGTGACCATCAACATGCGAAAACCTCTCTACGTCGTGAGATTCCGATCGTATTCCATGATGCTTTACGCCTACGTCTTTCTTTGCTGACTGTTGTCACGAGCATTGCCAAGCTTTTCGCACGACTCAAGGGATCAACATACACCATTTAGTACAAGCCCCAAGCTCTAAACAGACACAAAGCTGTAAGCCCATTCTGGAAATAAGCCCCCAACTCTCTAGAGCTCAACTCCCCGGCAACCACAAAGCCCCAAGGTACGCAGGCCAACAAACTCCGAACGTCTTTGAAATCCCTGAATGCTAACCCCGAAATAAACCTCCCCAAAGCTTGAGCCCTAAACCCTACACCCTAACTGAACC
>CAJNJA010035563.1:0-22383 GCA_905231915.1 Symbiodinium necroappetens
CTGCCGAATCCAGAACCCACGAGTTAAACGGGTACGGGGAAGAGGAGGGTATATGTATATATATATATAGATATAGATATTTATATTTACGTCTGCACACGCAGACAACAGACACACTAGTCATAGAGATTGCTGTGTGGAGACGTGTCTGTGAAACTACATACGATATAGCACAATTACTGTAAATAGTAAAAGACATATCACATGTCTTACTGTATATTATGCTATCATGATAGAATGCATTATGGAATATTATGCTGTATTTTGCTACATAGTATACTATACTAAATTATACTATACTGTACTCTACTATACTGTACTCTACTATACTATAGCATATTATGTTATAATATGTTTTGCTATAAGGTAAGATATGATATGCTATTCTAGTACATTCGACTGTGGATAAGATGCTAAATTATATGAAATTATATCATGCAACACTATATACTGTGCTACATTATATCTAATATCATTTGTCGTACATATGACCTGTAATGTGTTAGACATGAAGCAGCATATGCTAGATCTTATATCATATCTTGCATCTTGCGTAGTTTTGTAGCAGATTTTCTGTTCTCCCTTCTCCGAATCTGTTACCTGTCATGTACCATCTATTATCAATTATCCACTACCCATGATCTATTCTGTACTATACAATCTGGCTTTAGTCCACAGAAACCTATGTTCCATATACATATAGTCGATCATTGTCTCGTTATCTGCTACATGGTATAATTTACATCGCAAAATATGATATAGCATAGTATGATAAGATAAGATACTATATTACAGTGCCGTTTTCAATTTGTTTTCACGAGTCCCCGCTCCTCGGACTGCGTCTCGTTTGTGCTGCTGGCCTCGCGACAGGAATTACAATGCTTCGCTTTGAACATAAAATACAAGCAACAGGAATTTCAATGCTTCGCTGTGGGAATACAAAATATCAAATATATACTGCTCAACACATATACCTTTGGGATATTACTATATCTGCGTTTGCCTTGCTGATACTCGGATTTCCGGACAAGCTTGCTATTGTGCATTCAAGCAATGACGAGTTATTTGCGCCAGCGGCTTTCGCACGCTAAGTTGACCTGCAGCGACGCCGAATGTGAGATGGAATTTCAATTACCCCAATTCGTACTCGTTATTCCTGGCTGACATTGAGGATGTTGCCGATTGGATAAATATTATGAAGACACGCTGCATTTCAGTACGATTGCTGTTCGCCCCGTCGGCCCGGTCGAGATTGAAGGCACAGCTCAAGCCAATGGTTTAACGTTGAGTTTAGCAAGACCCTCCAAAGAAGTAGATCATCACCACCATGATCATCGACACAATTCGTGTATCTCTGCGTCCTATTTTCGGAGTCCTTCTGCGGGTTTTGCGCGGGAAAGTGGGATCCAGTGTGGCTGCGCAACAGTTACAACCCTAAACCCTAAAGCCCTCACCCCAATGCAACTGCTGATCTGAATTCCAGACGAAGCTTCTCTGAACAGTGGCTGCAGGGCTCTAGGGCTGGCCTCTTGTATGTAGGAAACGATAGCGATAGGGTATTACCGGATTTGTGCGTCAACAGGAGTCTGCAGGTTGTCACCAACTACATCATGTTTGTGATGGTCTGGATTGTTGCCAGCGTTCTGCTCATACTCATTGTCGTGCTCATCGTGATTATTCTTGCGACGACAAGGATAGGGAATGTCCATCACTTGATGCCGCTGTTCGGAAGAAAGAGTTCCAAGCCTGTGATATTCAGCTGCAGAACTACCTTGCAAGCTTCGTCTCCTACGGCCACCTATCGAGGGCTGAATCTAGCCTCATCTTTGCTTTGAGGCGCAACTGCTCGGCCCCAAGGCGGCGATGCGACTACGACTGCCAACGGCACCCCACGACCACCACGAATATTGCCACTGCTGCCAATCCTCCTCCTCCTCCTCCTCCTATCACCTCTACCAGTACCAGTACCACTACCACTACAACCACGACGATTGCTGCTACACTTCTCCAAGTTATTGAGACGGTCTCCGAGGAGGCATTGGAATGACCTCATGGAATCCTCCGCGTGCCCGAGTATGACTCTTACAAGGGATTGCAATCTGTCGATGCCTAGGTATAGCATGGCTCACGAAAGCGGGCATGAGATCTGGACTTTCCCCAGCTGCAAAAGTCACAACCGCAGCACTACAAGGCCAACACGCACCCGCGGCTCTGAGCCCAAAAAGAAACGCAAAGAAAAGTCCCGACTCCGAGCTGGGGTCTGCTGTGGCATGACGGCATCGTTGTCGCTCGTCATGTCGACCTGGCAATCGCGGCTTGCTGCTTTGGCTTTCTCAGCGGGCACGTGGGCTGCTTTTGGGGTTTCTTAGGCGCTCTGGAGCCCGAGACCCTCGAGGCCCTCGAGGCGCTGGGGCGCACAAGCGCCTCGTCAGCTTGAAGGGGCGGATTCGGCCGCCAGCGTTGCGCCTGGGCCAGGGCTTCAACCCTTCAGCGTTGTCTCTTTGCAGTCAAATGTTGTGGACATGCTTGAACTTCTCGTAAGCTGCTCTTTCCACTCAGCCGCCAGCCACGGATTGCCTCAGCTAAACAAGGGTTTATGGGAATGCAGCTTTCCAACCTGAGTGCTCTTGCTCACAGCAGATTGGGCTTAGTGTCGAAGTATCAGGCCTAACCAGTCAAGTTTCACGCCAAGGCTAAGCATAATGCGGCCGGGCAGAAAAACAATCTTAAGTAGCATCATCATTTCAAGCTGCACGGCTGGATCCATGGCAGAAATCCGGGAAGCAGCTCCTGTGCGCAATGCAAATCACAGCAACTCCCTTGCCTCTGAAACGCGCAAGAAAGCGAGCCGTCCTGTCGTGCTCCTCGAGGGTGTCTCCCGCGTTATTGGTACTGGGGACGTCTCCTCCAGGATGAATTCAAGCAAAGCTCGACCAGACCGCCAAGCAGATAAAGAGCAAGCCGTCATGGTCTGGAAGCTCGGGTCCCAAAACAAAGCGCCCTGGGCCCGCGTCCTGGGAGCTCATGACAAGCAGGTTGTCCAGAGAGGCACTCCGAGATCGATGCCTCGCCTGCACGCAGCTTCGACGAACCAAGTCCCACCCCAGGGGTTAAGCAATCTCCTACAAATTCATCTTGTCTACTAGAGGCTACTCACACCCCCCGAAGGCACGAAAGCCTTGCAGGCTTTTCAACGAACTTCAGCCATGTGCAGCCTCGTCGAGCTCTTGCTGCAGGAGGCGTCCCGAGCTTTGCTCCTCCTCACGAGTTCCAGGACGTCAAGGCGACCACAACCACTATAATGTAATCCAATATTATTATGTAACAGAACACAATATAGTACAATGTACTATAATGTGATGTATCCACGGCTGCATTAAGAACAGCTTGTACGCTCCCAAAAACTCCAGATTCCTCAGCCTGCCCCAAAACCCCGAGCATTCTTGTTCACTGCCTGAAGAGCTGCTCGCAGACCTGAACCGGATCACAGGGGCATATTGTGTCAGGCCTCTGGCTCGAGGAAGAGACCGCTGGAACACTGCAATGCCTACATGAACAACTTCGAAAGAGAAGGATTTGTGACCGACGATGCCACTCGAAGGCTAGATTCTGGGAGCTGGAGGCTCGGTTTGCCGAATTTCTCACTTCTTCTTCAAACTAATCATGGAAAACCTCAGCCAAACATCTGAGTCTGAGAATGCGGCTGCTCTCTGCATTGCGTCGTTCCCGCAGGGACGATCTTGGAGGCAACAGCTGTCTCCAGAAACAACACTGGGCTTGATTTAGCAAGCAATAAGCAAGCTTCAGAGGACCCCGCCGCAGATGCTCAACGTCGGACTTGAACATGTCACGCTCTTTCTCCAGGGCCGCCTCAGGCATCTGCAGACATCGTGGCACAACAAGAGCTTCCACGTCAGGTTCGGGCGACACGTTCATCTGCCTCCTGCAGCTGGGTCTGCACCTCTGGATGCATCCGAGAAGTGCGCCAAATGCAAGTAGCGAGGAGTCGACTATAAACAGATCGGGGTACGCATCACTCCACACCAAAGAGTAGGGTGTGATATGTCTGTATGCGGGCATCTTCTGCGATTTACACACATGTGTATGTCTGTATGTATAAGTATCTGTATCTGTATCTGTATATGCATATGTAAAGGTATATGTATGTGTATATGTATATGTATATGTATACGTGTGAACATATGTATGCATGTATGTATGTATGTATGTATGTATGTATGTATGTAAACCATCTTTCCGGAGTCTGGCCGTATAGTTTTCCAAAAGATGGTGCTTTTGGGCTTTTTGTTGTTTCCACCCAAAATCAACTTTTTCCTAGGAAAAAATTGGTTTTTTGGCCTAAAACCATCTTTTTCCTAGGACAAAGTTGGTTTTTCCACCGAAAACCAACTTTTTCCTAGGAAAAAGTTGGGTTTTTAGCCCAAAACCAATTTTTTCCTAAGAAAAACTGGCATTTCATACCAACACCAAATTGTTCCTAGCAAGAGCGTGTATTTCATTTGTTGTTTGTGCGCGTTACGAATTAGTGTTGCCAATAAGGTTCGAGTGGCATTGCTATTGGGATTCGGTTCCGCTTAGCATTAATACTCTACAATTGGTAAGAACCAGTACATTATTCGAACCAGTTCTGGGCTACATAGAGAGCTAGTACTGCAAGTTTAAGACAGGCCAGGACCCAGGATATCAGGCTACCACTACGATTTCTTCTAGCTGACTGAAGTTGTAAATTGAAAAAGAGAAACATCGGGGTCAAATTATAGGTGGTACTAAACCTACTATGGATCGCCTTAGGGCTGCTGTCAGGGCGAATATTACGGTAACCATTGACAGAAGGTTGGTATCCAGTACAGGCTTAACCTTAAGGTTAGCATGTGTATATACACATAAATGTACATACACACATACGGGCAAGTCCGGCAGCAAATCCGAGATGATCATATAGTACATACTACCGTGAGAAAGGGGGTGCCACGTACAATATGTGGGGGTAAACAAACATATGCTGGTACAATCCCTAAAACTATCTGAGGCCAAGGGTCGGGGTTTCTCATTAAACCATTATTCGGATTGCTATGGAAGGATGTATCCTGTGCAGTACGAAGGTTGCCAATGGGAACAGCTTACGGGTAATATTGAGTTTGCAAGTAAGGTCCATCTTGGAGTCAGATCCAACATTCGCGCTGCCAAGGGGACTGCAATATCCTTACTATCGGGGGGCCAATCAGGCTGATGTATGTTTCTCTAGAGTCTGTCAATGGTCTCCTCCATCTGACCACCCGACGACCGACGCTCATACTTCTCTTCTTGGATGCTGGACGGCAGCGCCTGAGAATGTTATTGTCTGTGTAGAACTTCTTCTGGATGTAGCGATTAGCAGTCACCTTGGGTGCTGCACATAGCACACGGTGTTATCGACTCAACGCAGTAGAATCCCTAAGTCTTTCAAGTCGACTCTGGCTCTCTTGAAAGCGTTTAGGAGAAATGACAGCCGGTGGGGCAGCACGGCTGACATGTCACTCAAGAAGGCCGGGCGTAGGCCCAATCGTATGAAATAAGGCCTATGCCGGTGCTGCCAGATTGATCTCAATCATGTAAGCCTCTCAGAAGATGGAGTTTTGACCGGATATGCACCCACGTTGAACATGCAACGGAGCCATGCTATGGCCTGCTGGTACTTGTTCTTGAGCTTCTGACCGCGTGGAATCTGGCGAGGCGGTGCGCAATCTGTGATTTCGCATTTTACCATGATGCGAAGCTTCCCTCGGCAGCCAGTGAGTTCTATGCGTAAAGCCAAAGGCCTGGCGGCACGTACAGGAATACGGACGACAAGAACGCCTAAACTCTAAACCCTGAAGTTCAACCCCGGGCCTCTCCATACTCCTTCATCTCATATTCGAGGCTGACCACGGATTGTCCGTCGATGGGACTCCTCCTGCATTCGATGCACCCGAGACCAGACATCCGTCGCCAAAAAACTCTCAAACGTCCGGGTCGATGAGAGCTCTGCAACAGGCCTGGGGGTGATCTTGATGTTCCTGCAGGACATCTTCTTCCTCGGGGCAGATGCTGCCCTTAAACCCTAAACCCTAAACCCTAAACCCTGCTGAGGGTCTGAGGGTCTGGGGGCTTGTGGTTTAGGGCAGTGGTTTAACAAGGGCCTGCCTGCGAGAGGCTTCAAGACATTGCCAGCCAGGCTTGTGCTTTGCGTGGGAAGTCTGAAAGCTGTTTGATTGCTGGTCAGGTGGTGATTGGAAACACAAGCCACAACACTGCCGAACAGAAGATGTTGTGGTCCACAAAGAAGCCACAAACGACGGCAACTACACTTTAAATCGTAAACTGGCAGTAACACATCAACCTACACCCTAGCAAGGCCCAATCCGCACTGGAACAAACTACAAAAAATGCGAATCAATGTGCCGATCCCACTCAGCCTCAGCGACGGGCCGCAGCCGCAATGTGCCGTCAAAACCTCCACCTAGTTCCTACACCGAGGCAAGAGCTTGAAGAAAAACATGTACTCCGCCAGAATCTTTTTCATGTCGGTGGAGGTTCGCCTTAAGCAACCACGGGGATGGTATCCATGGTTGAACTTGGTGATCTTCTGGTACAGAACTGCGGTTGATGAAGTAGACATGTGTGCAAATCAATTTGCCCTTGTGTGCACATAGGAAGAAACCAAAAGTCACTTGTGCTTGTCTTGCGCGCGGCCCCCAGCTTAGAGTACTTGAGCGGGAGGTCGATGCACAGTTGGCATCTGAAGACTGCTCCAAACCAACCGAAAGCGCTTAAAATAACAAACCAAAAGACTTGCCTGAAACAAGCTCCAATTTCTCAGGCAGCTCCGATGCAGGTGATGTAGGGGACATCATGAGCCATCTGTGTATTGCATTACAGACTGGTGCATAGGGTTGTGCTACGATTGCCTTCATCGAAACCTGTTATACTTTGTGGCATCCTGACAAGGTGTCAGTCGGCATCGCACATATGCACTGCTGAAGCGCCTCTAGATGCATTTTATGTGTCTGCATCCCACATTCTACTTGCCCTTAGATGAATAGCCACCTACATGCACACATACATCCATTTATGGTTGCTGCACGATATGATGACATACCATCATGCCTTGCAGCATGCCATACCAGGTTTCCATACATTCTGGCATTTGAGGCTCGTGGTTAAGCACACCTACATATGGAGAGCGAGAGAGAGAGAGAGAGAGAGAGAGAGAGCGAGAGAGAGATCCGGTAGCATAATGTGTAGATATATATGTATGTACACCCACACGTGTGTTTTGGTTCATCATGCATGTATATGTGTGTGTATGCATATCTATGTATTTTGTAAATATAAACATAGATAAATAAATAAATAAGTAAATAAAT
Organism: Symbiodinium necroappetens; assembly: GCA_905231915.1. Taxonomy (NCBI): domain Eukaryota; class Dinophyceae; order Suessiales; family Symbiodiniaceae; genus Symbiodinium; species Symbiodinium necroappetens. The sequence continues at coordinate 7,407 of CAJNJA010035563.1, forward strand.
AAATATATATATATACACATACATATACATATATATATATATACATACATATAACAGACGTTCGAGCGTACACTTAGGTATGGGTATTTGTAGGTTCATAGACATTGAACGGCAAAAACGGGTATGATAAAACATGTGGATTTGTACATTGTATATACAAGTACAGTTTCAGTGTCTCTCACCTGCATCTAAGACCCAGGCATTGCAGGGCGCTTGAACATCACCCAGTAGGTATACCTGAAAACAAGATCTGCTTTGCTTCTCTTCTGGGGACTGGGCTGCCCTACAAGTGCTCGCAATGGTGCCTCTTGCGGCCGCCGACGGGATCCTCGTCGACGTTTCCGGAGTACTGCCTGTTATAGACATCCTGCAGGGAGGAAAGCTGACAAATCCAGCCTTGCCCGTCAGATCTAAAGCCCAGAATGCGTGGCTGAGTAGGTCACAGACATGCTCTTCGATGTATGAACAGCGGAGCCGCAGATGCTGCATCCCAGCACAACTCTCATGCAAAACCGTGCATACAAGTCCTCCGAATAATCATGCTCGCATCATCATGTTGCATATCAGTATTAGTATCATCATCATCACCATCATCATCATCGTTGATGTCATCATCATCATCATCACCATGCTCATCCTCATCATCACATCATCACCGTCATCATCAGCATCATCACAGAATCATCATCATCAGCATCAGCAGCAGCATCATCATCATCATCGGCGCCAGCATCACGCTCACCACCGTCATGGTGATCATGGCTGTAATCGTCGTGTAAGCCATCATACAGACCACCGTGGTCATCATGACTGCCCCAGACACCACCGCCATCATCTTCGCGGTAAGAATCATCAGGTTCATCTTCGTCGTCCTAGAAACTGACATTAAAATCATCGCGACAACCAGCAGCACAACGACGTCTATCCACATCATCGCCATAACCATCATCGCCGCCGTCATGACCTCCGTTCATCACCATCATCGTCATTCAAGGTAGCGCCATCAGGTTGCTTTCATGTTCCACCACCACCAACCACCTCCACCAACCACCTCCACCAACCACCACCACCACCACCAGCAGCAGTTGCCATCATCATCATCATCATCAACGTCATCATCATCATCATCCTCATCATCATCATCATCGACAACAACATCAACAGCATCCTCATCCACTTCAGCATGGTGACCAAGGTGATGGCGACGATGCTGATGATGGTCATAACGATGATAATCATAAGTTCGATGAACGTCTTGCCCTCGCTCCTTCTCCACCGTATTACATGATCATCTTCGGCATCAGCATGCTTCGTAAACATGATCTCAGCACCATCGCCATGACCACCGCGAGCTGCTGGTGCCCCGAACCCGAAACGAACTAGCACCTTAACATCTCAGTGGCCCATGTCTCCTCGATAGCAGGCAGCTTGTCCAGTTGGATGTCCGGTTTGTGGGACTGCCGAGACAACAAGATTCGCGGCTTTGGGATCGAGACGTGGTGGATCAGGATTTAGGCTTCGGGCGGGTCTCAAGGTTGAGAATCGAGGAATCGAGAGTCAGGTTTAAGCGAAATCGCGCCTTCGTGGTATAAGGAATGAGCCTGAGACCCACAGATTTGGATCTGCGGCTTCGAGTTGGCAGCACATCGAAATTTGGTGCTAATTGCAGTGCTGCTGCCGCTGCTGCTTCTGCTTTTGTTGTTGCTCTCGCCGCTGCTGCTGCTGCTGCTGGTGGTGTTGTTGTTGCTGATCCTTAGTGTTTTGTTGATGTTGTTGGCTTGTCGTTGACATCGCTGTGCTGGTGACTGCGCTGGCGCCGCAGCCGCCATGGTCGTTGCTGGTCTTTCATGTCGACAATACGGAGATCGCTGCATCTCTCATACTGTTTCGGCTGCCAATATTGTTGAGGTGGTTCTCGTTGTCGCTTGTGTTCCCTGTGGTGGCCATGAAAGATGGCGATGGTTGTTTCCGTGGATGCTGCATGGTCACGTTCGTAGTTCTGTGCATGTCCTCATCATAGCATTCAGCTTATCGAATACTACTGTGCTTCTACTGCTGTGACCGACAGACGGGCATTTATGTGCATTGCTCTTGTCGCTCCTGGCAAGACACAAGGATGGTTGTTTGCTTCATTCCTCGGTCCCGAGCCTCCGAACCCCTAAACTGAAACCCGGAAATAAACTCCAGAGCTCCAAGCCTGCTTGTCTGCGCGGACTTGCTCTCGGACCTCTTGTCTCCTCCGAGCAAGGCGCTCACGGTCCTGTGCACGAGCTCTGGGTTTCGGATTTAGGCTTTTAGGGTTTAGGGTTCGCGGTTGAAGGTCTGGAGTTCCGGACTGGAAGACTTGGGTCTTGAGCTTCGGATAGGGAGTTAAGTAGTATGCACGGCAGGGTCCATCTGGTGTGCTATAGGCTTGCGATGTACAGTACAGGTTTTCTTCAATGCAGCTCCAATGCAAAGGAATCGATCACGAGCGCAACATCCACAAGCGTAAATCTAAAGCTCAAAGACCCCGACCCAATGCAAATGAATACTGGAATGAACCTATCTCTCCAACTTATCTCGGTTTCTATCCGTCTCTCTTTGAAGTGCTCTGCCTGTCTAGAGTCTACACATCTTTGCATCAGTTGGTCATCCGCTCGTACAGTGCACGGCAGGTCCTCGTTGCTGTAATACGGAGAGGTGCCCCTGCAGCTCGGTTGACATGCACATGCGGCTAAGCCACCAACATGCCGTTCGTGAAGAACGAGGCGGCAAGACCGTGAACCCGAAACGTCTCCCAGATCCTGAAATCTGAAATCGCTCAGCCCCAACATGACGGCAGGTGTGTGACATCGAAAATTAAAGATAACGAGGACTGAGAGGACTAGCTACAACATCAGCACAGAAGTAAGAGTACTAGCAACAATCATAGGCATTGGTGTAGCCAAAAAGTAATCATCAACGGCAGGACAGCTATGCAGCGGCTGCCTCCTGGTTTGCACTTTGGGCCCGCGAGCCGGCCTGGCTTTGAGGTGTCTGTGCTTGTGCCGCTACCCGGACGCTTCGCATCCATCCGCAAGTGCACCGTGAGAAAGAAAGAGAAAAGAAAGATTGACACAAGCACGCAAGCACATACGCACACACATACACACACCCCTGCACGCCCGCGCGGGCGCATGCTCGGACAAACAGCGGCTGAACCCGCGTGCGAGGCCAGCGATGTTCCGATGCCAGCGAATGCCAACAGTCGAATGAGGTGCCAACTTGAAGTCTTGTGGCCATGCGCTATGGAAACAGCTGTCCAGGTGCACTACTGCAGGTATGTTCACCTGGCAGCATCGTACAGAGTTTCGCGTGCAGTATGATGAGACCTCGGGCCTCTTGCGGATTGCAAGATGCAGTGTCACACAAACAAATCAACGCATGAAATCCATAAACCCGGAAACTTGAAGACCCTGACGGCCTCTAAACTCTAAACCACATGCTCTTCTTCTGAGGGATTGTCGAAAGTGCGAGACAAAGACTTGGACGCGTCAACATCGGAGCTTTCGGCGAAGGACCACGACGACAGGACCAGAACACTAATGAAAGAGGGAGAAACAACATACTCACAGATATGGAATAATTCTGCGCGATGTTCGTCCAAGGCGCGTACTTACAGCAGGAAGGGAAAGGATTCTATTGGTAGACGCGGGGGGGGGAGGGGGGGTACGTGCTTTAGCCTAAACCCTTCTGATTCTTTTGGCAGGCCGCAGATCCTGCAATCGTACGTTCGTGTGGCTTGCAGTTCGCAAGAAGTGCCTCAAGCCCGCTGCCGGTTGCAGTTCTTGCAGTCCTAAGATAACCCATCTCTGGGAGGGACAGTAGTACACACTCGCTCTTGCAATCGAAACATTCAGATGCAAGGAGAATCCCTGCTGTAAAATCTGCCACAACGAGAAAGAGCTTCGATACAGGTTAAATGAATTTGTGAGAATGATGTGAGCAATGAGACTGGAAGCGCGTCTCGAACTGCCCGGGAAAAAAACCTAGGATTTCTGGCACAATTGCTGCACCATCCAAACTAGACCAACAAAGCTGTTCAGGTCCTGGGGCCTCTCGATTGAAAGCGTCCAAGCAGATCTCTTTCGGGGCGGGGAACAGCAACGCAAATCTTCTTTGCAACAGTAATGTAAAATACCGAAATCGAAAACCTTCTGAGGTTGTGGGATTGAAAGCATCCGAACACACTGTTTTTTTGGAGCAGTACGGCACTCTATGTAATTTTTTGCACAAGTGCGCTTCTGTCCCCAGAAACAACAACCAATCTTGTGGGAGGCCTATAGTCGGGAGAAGAAGTTTGTTCGGGACAGTACAGCGCTTTTGCAAAGAAGTTAGTTTTCTGGCAAAGGTCCTGTAGCGTCCCAGAACAACCAATGCAATTGTATCGGAGCCTTGAGGCCCCAGGACCTAAACAATATAACGAAGTGTGCACAACATTTGTGATAACTTTCTCGCGAAAACGATATACTTCCCAAACCAATTAATTCTGGCTTTTTGAATGTTTCAACTACTGTTTTACGGATTGTTTGGAACAGTACAGAACTTTGATAAGCAAATGCTTTTTCGGGACAGCGCAGCATTTGTGCAAGCTTTCTTGTGTTTTCCCAAAAATCCATGCAATCCTGTTGGAGGCTTGTGGTCGGGAGTCTCCAAGACTCGAGCAACTTGTTGTCTTGCACTGTTTAGACAGTGCAGCGCTTTTGCAAAAAAACAGTTGGCAATTTTGGGACACTAAAACAGTGTTGCTAGCTTCTTGCAAAAGTGCTATGTGGCCGCTAGGTGCGGATACCAATGATGCCCTGGCTTATGCTCATGATGCATGTCAGGCTGCTACACGAAATCCATCCTCGACAACCCTGAATCCCGATAAACGTCTTTCCAACATGCCCGCTGTTTGTCGAGGGCGCGTACTTGCAGCAGGAAGGTAATGGATCTTATTGATGAATGGGGAAAGTGGGGGCGCCACATGCATTTATGTACGTACGTATCTGTGAATGTAGATCTTGCATATGTTGTGTATATATAAGTGCTTACACGTGCATGCATACATACAAATGCACATACATATACACATACACGTACACATACGCATTCATAGGCATTTGCACAAAAACACGTAGATACATACACGAGTACCTACCTACCTACCTACCTACCTACCTACCTACCTACCTACCTACCTACCTACGTCCATGCATGCATGCATGCATGACATGCATACATACAAGCATGACAACCTACATTCATACCTACATACACACCTACATACAGACCGACATACATACATACATACATACATACGTAAATAAACAAATAAACAAATAAATGCCTACATACAGACAGGCATACAGACAGACATATACATACATATACAGTATACAGTGACACCTATATCTGTATACACCTTGTGTGCATATATAAACATACATACATGTTGCCTTGACAGACAGTCATCATGCGACGACTGTTGATGTGTCTGTGGGCTCATGGTGGAGCTTCAGGCCAATACTCAGCAATGCTACATGCAGTCTTCTCATGTTGCTTGCAAGAGCGAGAACGTTGAATAATTCTCCGCCAGTTCCATCAGGTCCAATCCGCAACAGTGTGACAGGCCTCGCCACCAACGAAGGCTCCTTGCAACGCCAGCTGTTTCAAGTCGGACCATTACGAGGTTTGCCAGACTACCGTTGCATGACCAGTGCTTCTTAAAATGATTGTCCCACAAGATGACAGGCTGTAGCAACACCGGGCTGGATCCCGAGAGCAGGGCATGTTATCTGGCAGACCAGACGAGCCCCACTCGAGTGAGCCGGAGATCAGGCTCCAGGTGAATAGCGGACCGTACCCAGAAAGAGTCCTTGAGTTTCAACTGCCGTCTAGAGATGATGATGGTGATGATGATGATGATGACGATCGAGGGTTCACGCACATCGTATGTTAAGGTCTGACTTTGTAAACGTTGACTTGGGATGTGTTGTACTCTAACACTGTCGAGCGACCTATTTGTCACAACAACGTTTAAAGAGAACATAATCTAGTGCAAACGCGACTCTACTTGAGTCAGAGGGCATTGTCCCCCTGAGCCCCATGATCCGTAATCTGTCTGAAATCATCGTCGGGAGCTACCTCCTCCACCAACGGGCTGCGTAAGCCCGGCTGACCTTCCAATCCGTAGTCAGGCAAAATGAGGATTAAGGCCTTACTTCAAAGCTCAGAGTCTCAGAGTTCAGGAACTCAGCTACTCGGTGACAGGACACCGGAGTTTGGGAAACAGGGTGCGGTTCAGGGTTCAGCAGTGACAGTAGTCGCGGCAGCAGCCTCAATGATGGAACGAGTGGGAACAATGATGCAAACAGCAATGACAGCAATAGCTGTTCAATATGGCACTCTCAGCGACATTGGAGAGCAGCAAGAACAGGCACGACGGGTAGTTAAGACAAGAGAGGACGACCATGGGATTGTAAGCGGCTGGCTGTTGGGCACAGCTGAGGCCGGTGCGCGGGAGCTGCTCTCCAACGAAGGCCTGAAGGCTGCTTTTGACCGTATGGTGCGATGTGTTTCTGTGTGGGTGTGGGTGAGTCAATGGGCCTGTGTCTGTGTGACTGTGTGTCGCCAGTTTTCTGCCGTAGCTGCAGTTGTATGATCTTGTAAGCTGAATGATCTACCAAGATGAGATCTGCACGATGTTTAAATGAAGGGGGATGCCTCACACCTAAAAAGTGGGCATCTAACAACCAAGCTCTTCAGCGTGTGTTGATATGGCTCTGGGACGCTGGAACCACGTACCTGCAGAGTTTCACCATCATTGGATTAAGCAGATTCAGCCTTGAGTTCCAACAGATATTCTGAAGAATTGAAAGTTTGTATTGCATCTACACATCGCAGGCACAGTGCAACTCAATTAACAAGGATCCGACAGGCCCAATAGCTTTAAGTTCTTAGTGGCAAAATTACGACGACGACCATGACGACAAGGATCAATTGAAGACAACCGCTTCAGACCTGCAACTACATGTGTGTTTTTCGGCGGGTTATTCCGTAAACGGGCCAGTCGTGATGGGCTATGCTTCACGGCACTGCCCCCGGAAGCATACCCAATCAATCAGCAAACATTCTGGCATTAGACCAGCCTATCACCCAGACCCTATGTTACCCTATGTTCTAAGACGGCTAACGCAAACCCATTCATACCCCGGCCGGAAAGCACCCGTTTCTTATATCAGAGCAGTTCCAGAAGCTACCCACACCCTACCCATCATCACAAGCATACCCAAAATTATGCTGTTTCAGTATGATTATCCCAAGCTGATCCGTGATTAAATAATACTGGCAGAATCACCACTCAAAGTGGTGACATCAACAATCACCCAATCGCATCGTCTGACCCAACAAGCACCCGTTCGCCACCCAGAAAGCACCCATCGTGTTCGTTGAGCGATTAGTAGCTATCAATGACTTACAGTAAATTGGATTCGTGCTCTTCTTCGTCATTTCGTCGTAAAATTTAAAGTCATGTCGCCACCGAGATGATACCCAAGCAAAGCGTTTTTTCGTTACGTTTCATCTTGTTTTCATTCTCAGCACAGGTGCTCAAGAGATTGAGTAGCATCGGCTCAGGAAATGGTATTAATTACAATCCTATCGCAGTCTTTTTTGTTTCATTTTTGGCTTACAAGGCTTCAATAGTTTGCCTTTGCAAGTACTTAAAAGTAGCACTCTTTTTTTTACGCCGTGTCGACCGTACAAATCAACGTATCTCGCTCTGATTCAGCTTCGTGCAGTAGATCTCCAACATGTGGAAGACGTCGATCGTGTTCAAAATTCTAGACGCGAGTCTACACGACATCGTCATCAGAAAGATTGACGAACTAGGTTGGAAACCAGAAGTCTTGCACAAAAGTGGTTTGGTATTCGAGAACGTCCAGGATTTTGGCGCGGAGCTAGTCAAGCTATCACACCCATTTGTTCAGAAGGAGTTCCACGTAGAGCATTGGAGGCTGCTAGACCTCAACCTGTGCAACTTCCACCTGACAATATGCCTACGAGTCCCAATACCCCGCTTCCACCTACATACACCACCAGTTCCGCTTGTAGGACAAATTGGACAGCCTGGCATTTCATCAGTTCCACTTGTAACTCAAGTTGGACAATCTGGTATGTCGTCAATTCCACTTGTAGCTCAAGCTGGACAAGTTCGGCGAGTGAAGGTGCTGGGTATGACAGATGTATGCTTCTTAGAAAGCGTTATTTTCTGGACCCCCACCACTAGTTGGTAAAGACGAAATTATTCAGTATGAGTTGAAGGAGTCTGAGAAGGTTGAACTTCCTTTCCTTGCCAGCAATGGGAAGTTTGCCGTTGACCTTGTTGGACCCCACCCTCTGGCGACCTTATCAGCTAGTGGATCTGAATGCTTTTGCAAAATGCAAAACCCTTGTAGATCGTCTTTCGGACCGAGCACGTTGTGTTCCGGATCAAGGACTAGTAACTAGATCGTATGTGCAAAGAAATAGTTGCCAAGAAGACCCTACGTATCCAATGGACAACAAGATGCCGCAGATCTCGGCTTCTTGCAGTAGTCGTAGTTGCAGCCGTCGTCCGAGTATTAGCCGGATTTGTGTTGGTGCCCGAGTCAAAGTCACAGTGGTGTTGTTGTGGTATCCTTCTTCGGGCCGTGGCTCACGGCTAACGAGCCAATCCCAGAAAAGGCGAATCAAGCGGGCCCTTGATCTGAGTGGCGTAACCGAACACACGGAAATGTGACAGAAATGCTCATAGGATCAAACTGTTGCTGGGGATGAGTAAGGGCCGCTCTCCATGTCGTTCGGCCTGGTGGGATCTTCATTTTTCTATCCAGACTGGTGCAAACCAGACATGCGTTACTAGCTGAGTGGACCAGGAGGGCTCAAGTACAAGCTCAGCATCGCTCTGACTCTTGCTTTTCAAGAGTTCTGCGACCGTCTGTAAATGCGACATATTGAGATCTCGCTCGTACCGCTAGTAGAGTTCAATGGACTGATGCTGCTAATTCCTTGAGCTCGTGTGTCAGAATTCCTCACGAGCTACTTCAAGCCTCTGCCGCAGTCGCACTGATGTGTATCCGGCTTCAGTACAAAAAACGCGTCCGGTGTTCAAACGCCGAGTGCCGAGCCCAGCTGAAGAGCCCAGTTGCAGCCGCCAAAGCGACTCCTGGAACGCCATCCAGCAGGTTTTGAACACCTCCTTCATCCGGGTGCCCGGTACACTGATCAGGCTCTCAATTTAAAGAATCGAAATTGAAATTCTAAAAGCGCGAAACCCTCATACCAGAACCCAACATCCCAGACTCCTAGACCCCGAACCCTGATCCCGAACCTAAAGCCTCAGTTTCTGAATTTGCAAAGTTGAAGTGTTTGCAGTTCCCTCCGCAGCTGTCCTAGCAGTACAGCTCGTCGCTGCGCAGCAGGCCTGCCGAAGACGGTGCTGGTTGTGTCGATGCTGGTGATTGTGAAGCTGTGCGGTTGGTTGTGGGCGATGATGAAATATATACCCAAAATGCAACAACAACGACGACGACGACAACAACGACAACAACGACAACAACCACAACAACAACGACAACAACAACAACTACTACTACTACTACTACTACTAATTACTACTACTGCTACTGCAAACTACTGCTACTGCTACTGCTACTGTTATTGCGACTGCTACTACTGCTACCACGACCACGACGACGCCGACGACGACGACTACTAAATCGAAATTACTACTGCTGATACTAGTACGAGAACTTCTGGTACTGCTTCTACGTGGACGACGCGGAAGACGGCGACGACTAGTGCCAATGCTTACTTTGACTCCCGTGCACTAGTATAGTAAACCGGTGCATGATTCTGTCCAGCAGCAACGCCATGAATACTGCGGTAAGAGGAAAGTTTGACCAACTCGCGCTTTCGTTAAACAGAGGCCCCCCCCCTCCCCCGTTGAATCCTAGCAAACAGCATTCACGGGGTACTCCTCCGGAATTTCTCAACTAGCACAATTTCAACATGGGGAACATACTCGCATATTTTTGACTTCTAACGCCTTTCCCAGAACATAGCGTGAATTTTGTGGCCGATAGTCGAGCTACTTGCAGTTCGCGAGACGGTGCATAGCTTCCGCAAGATTTGTATGGAAGTCATTGCGAGAAAGGACGGCATCTTGGCTAAGACCCTGAACAGTTTCACTGTGGGTTGCTTGGGCTGTACTCTGGCTCCCAAGATCCACACGGGGGTAGGACGAATGTTTGACCCCCTCACGGTTGCATTGAACACCCGCAGAATAATTTCAACACGGGTATAAACTATTTCCGCTAGCCAGGCCACGGACTTCGAGCGTCGGGCACTCCGCTACTCTGCAAGAGGTCTTAAGTCAAGGTCGAGTAGGTCAAAACTTGTGTCCTCCCGATGTAATGGAGAAGGAGAATCTGGTGAAAATCCGACGTTGAGGTTCTTGAGATGCGCAGCTTCAGTGTCTAGGGTTAGGTGGTCTACTCGTTATCGTCTTGAACAGTTTCGCACGTTTAGCCAGAAAATGTCTCGTGCGGCGAGCTCTGCAACCAAGACTTGGATTTGGGCTGAAACACTACAGACACTAGATTGTTTTTATGAGCATTCAAGTTGAACTCAGCCGAAACTACGGACGGAATACCTGAGGAGTACACAGGTAACTTTGCAGGGCCATTTCGCAGAAACACTACTGCCATAAAGGGCAAGATGGCCTGGCCATGGGATCAAGCATGAGCAAGACCAATGCCAGCATGTCTGTATTTCAATCGGCCATCACCCATCACAATGTAGCATCGAGCTCGGGCTAATTTCGTGCAACACGGAAGCATGCCGAGTGTCGTGACCTTCGCATTCGCTCTAACCAATAAGTGGCATGAAAGTCTGCAGGCCTCTGTGTACTCCGGGCCTCCATAGCCATCGACAGGCCTGGGATGGAAGCGATGGGTTGCGCACGGAGTTCAAGCAGCCTACTGCGATCCAGATTTTTCGCTTCTGGTTGGTGTGACATTTTAGAAAGCTGCTGCACCAGCCCAACAAACGCTGAGTGCCCAGCGAGGCTCTGTTCTGCCAGAGGAAGCAGAGCTCTACTGCTTTCGAGCCCTGTCTTACTCGACGGGTGCAGCGCTGTCCATTCTGTGAATAACAGCTGCCAAGCTGCAGCAACAAGTCTTCCTGTGTGCGCCGCAAGACTGTAGCTGGCAAGCTGTAGCATTGATGAGCTGTACGCCAGCTTGTGCAGCCTCCTGTGGAGATTTCTACATCGCGTGCAATGCAGCAACATGAACCTTGCCCATAAGACGCGATACTCTTTTTCACAGACTTTTCAAGCACAGCGTCGTCCGAGTGGGGCACATCAGATCCTCGGTCCCATTCGAGCTCCTGTTTCCCAGTGTTTCTTTTTGATGCGCGGGTGCGACACATGAAGGTTTCGGATAACTGACCTCTTTGAACTAAGGCCACCGACGCAGCATAGCATGGGCTTGACGGAGTGAATTTGCAACACTACATGCTGAACCATCCACCACGAACCCTAATCAGACGGTCAGCTCCAAAATCTCTCTGCCCTGACAGCCCCTCTTCAAACTGAACCTGAAACCCAAGACTGACTAATCCCAGAATTCAAAGCCCTGAACAACACCCGCAAGTCTGAAACCGGAACCCGAAGTCCTGCAGATAAAACATCACCGGCAGTCTCCGAAAAACACCCTTCTACAAGCGAAACGGGACCTGCTTCACCATCTGCGGATAAACAGCCAAAGCGAAGAACTGCCTGACGATTTTGAGTTTCTCCGAGCGGCGAGTTAGCATCTTGCATGGGAGGGTTGGTGCTCTCGAGATTTGGTTCAGGATTTAGAGATCGTCGGTTGTTTCATTTCGAAATTGAATCCCGTCTTTTGCATGATACGCGCCAGGGCGAGGCAAAACCCCAAGACCTGTGTTTAGCAGGCACGCTGTTATTATTGCTTGCTTCCTAGACTCCTTACAAGCCACGGCCTCTGGGACATCTGCCAGGCCATGAAGTTGTCCACCGGCTGATCCACTGGCAGCACAGACAGAAGCCTCGGGTTCTGCGTAGACAGGTCCGAAGTGCAGCTCGGTCCTTCCCAAGCCTCCGGCTTTTGTGCACCCTTCGGCCACAGGACGTAGGCCACTGTCCTCCCAAGACTGGACTTTAGGCCTGAGCTTCTAGAATCGTGCAACTGCGTGGCTCTTCTACAGGCTCGGAACGCGGGGCTCCTTCAGGATCCTTACCACAACGATCTTGCTATTCAGGGTCTAGGCAGGGGACCCTGTGTTTTTTTGCTGAGACTCCCGCTTGCTTTGAAGACCTGGCGCCTGCTCCTTCGGCTTTCATTTCAGCCACGCCCTGTGTCCAAAGGCAGCCGCAGTGCAACCCCAGTGACAGAGACGAGGATCCCTTCAAAAAGCCTCTTTCTATAGGCACTGTGTTCTTTTTTTTGCTGTTTCTGGGCTTTAGGTTCTCTAGGGTTCTCTAGACTTGACGGGTCGTTGCAATGTTGCAGGGTGCAGCGATGAAGCCTATACCCTAAACCCTGAACCCTGGTTCAATAATCTTCAATACAAAACTACGACCCTCTCGTTCGCTTAGCCTTTAGAGTCTAGCTGCTAGGACGAACTTTCCGACCCCAAAGGCTTTCACTTGATACCCGGGGCTCTGGCGTCCAAAGGTACTCTGCTTCGTATAAACCAGGAGCCAGTCGCTGCCTCGACACTTTCGTGCCGACATCCACGTGAAGGCAGCCGTGATTCGAGCTGCTTCCGTCGGCAGAACAGAAAGAGAGACAGACTGTCGTGCAGCAGTTGCTACAGGGTCACAACGGGTCTCAACAGGTCACTGTCTGCCTCGGGCCTCCAGGGCGCACCTTGGATATGCCCCAGGTACAATGCATCCGCAGACTGCTCCGCAGCTGCCAATACAACGCGCTTCAAACGCCTCGGCGTTGGATTACGGGGCTTAGAGTGTCAAGGGTTGGAGGCGAGAGGAAGATGTGCACTGGGCTAGCAGTACAAAGACTAAGAGCAAACAAGAGAAGGCGAAGTGAATCTCGTTTTGCGCTGCCCTGCATGGCAGTCCCAGGTGATGTGGCGACTGGAGCCGCTATCAACGCCCTCAGCTTTTGAATCGTGGCTCCATTTTATCATATCTTATCTCTGGCACGGGTTGGCGCCGCACTCCGAAGAAACGTGACATAAATCAAGCCATATGCAATACCATGAAACTCACCAAGTCCGGATCTTTTCCCAAGCGTCCAAGCAGCTTGCAGAATTGCTTGGCTGGTACCGCATCATCCTGAATCGAATCACTTCAATCTCTCCGGTTTCAGATTCAGGGTTTACGAGTAAGGTTCAGGTTTTACAAGAAAGGTTCAAGGTTGAGGGTTTAGGCTAGGCTTCAGATGCGTTCCGGATCATTAGGTAGGGCTTACAAGCTTCAGGAAGGGTGTCGAGTTGCTTGCATGGCCTCTTTCGGACAATTGGGGTCTGAACACTGTATTCACCAAGGCAAGAAAATCAGAAGTGAAAACAGGGAGCCTGCAAGTACCATCTCAGGTCAATGAAATTGCTGGCACCGAACTAGACCTGCCTCGAGAATCAGCACCGGCCTGCATCGAAAGCAAGTCAAGCCATCAGCACCAGTCCTACACAAACACACAAACAAAAACGCAAACAAACACACAACAACACATAATCACACGGAGATCCCGGTCGGTGCCGGTTGTCGTCAATCTTCTGCAGTCCATCCTCTTCATGTCTCTCCTCATCTTGCATATAAACTAAACATTTACTAGTTGGGAGCTTGTGAAGCCTGAGTAAACATCAAGATAGTCAAATTTAGATGCAATGCAAGACTTTGTTTGTTTGTTTGTAAAAACCTCAAGGCTATATATATATATATGTATGTATAAGTACAAGTCTCTTCAGCAAGTGAGACTTCGGCAGGTACAAAGCTATGCGTCCACAGCTCCTTCCACCTATTTCGCTAGCTTCGTTGGCTCGCATCACGGGATAGGCTGCCAGCCCCCTGCTCTCTTGATCTGCTTTGCATCCTAATATATATGAGACATCCAGCTCATTATCCTTAGGAACAAGATGGAACAGGAGTTCACACACAGAACACACACACACAGACACTGCACGCGCACACACACACACATATATGCTGTGCCTACCTGCCTAACTGATTGACTGACTGGCTGAACAAAAACACCCAGAGAAACACACAACACATGCTTGCAGCGGGCACGCGGACATGCCCTAGCGGCTAGCGAAACACGCAGGGGTTGGGATTGAAGATTCGCCTTTCTCGTTCTGCGGAAAAGCAGCACGGATCCCCTCCTGTCTTCTTCGAGACAAGATGCAATAGGCAAGCGCCAACCCCCCGTTCGATGACGCATGCTCGTAGTCCCAAGTCCATGTGAAAGGGTAGAGCCCGGACGTTTAAAGGCCAGGATGTCAGTCTGCACTGTACTTTGGACCCCACACAACCCCGGTGCTCGCTTGTCATCAATCGACAAATTGTCCCCCCGGCAACACAGGTTGAGGCCCCCACGAACATAACGTAACTACTGCATTGGATGTTTTCGGGCTGGTTCGTCAAACAAGCCCCATCTTGAAATCCTGTCCGTAGTACAAGCAAAGTTTTACCCACTTACACACAGGAGGCGGTGGCAACTGTACAGCGTTAGCCAGTACAGTAGCTTGCTGCCTGAGGAAAATGCCAGTGGACGCAACATCGTAGGTGTGCTCCTTGCTGGGTGAGGCATCAAAAAACACTAAATAGACATCAAACAAAACTAGACCGGAGAATCAGAAAAAAACCTAAAATAAGCATCAAAAAAAACTTCAGCATGAAACTAAGCATCACAAAAAACCTTCAGCACGAAAATAAGCATCAAGA
>CAJNJA010035574.1:6338-29218 GCA_905231915.1 Symbiodinium necroappetens
AGAGAGAGAGAGAGAGAGTGGGCGTGTCTGTGTGTGTCTTGGGGTTCAGGGTCTACGTCTCCAGCGTCTTAGATTTCTGTATTTGGGTTCTTGTTGTTTCGAGCGTTGCCGTTTTGAGAGTCGACACTTGATATGTATTGATCTGCGAACACAGTGTCATCCTGCAACGAACTGGAAACTGGAGCTTGAGGCACAAAGTGCGCATGAAATTATGCAATCACCTGGGCTCTCTGTTTCTTTGCAGTCCTCGCGTGTCAGCGGCGGATTCATGGCATGTGATAGCCTGGGCAGACAATACACATAGGAATCGCCGACAAGCCCTAAAAAACCCTAAAGTCCCCTTTGCAGAAGCAAAGAGGCATGAAGTCAGATTACAAAATGAGTTAGATCAGATCTACAGAATACAGAAAACATGCACGCACCACTCCTTGTGATTTTACACATATATACACTCCCACAGCTATAATTAAGTAATATATATATACATACATATATATACATACATACATACATACATACATACATACATACATACATACATACATATACTTTCTGTGCACGCGTTGCCCGCAGAAAGAAACTCCCACGAGGATGCCGCCGGCCAGGGCCTCTGGGATGTCATTCGACAGCGCCACGACATCCCAAGAGCCGGGGCCCTGGGGATCATCTTCTTCGCCTCTTCAGGGCCCTTTTTGGGGGTGGGTTTAAGGGGACCTTTTTGGGGTGGTTTCTGTAGGTTGCTTTTGGGGGTGGTGTTTTAGGTGGTCTTCTTGAGTGCCTGAGAGGTTTGAGCGGCGTCTTCTTCTCCCTATCATGAATATTCTTGGGCGAGAGCTGTAGGATCGCAGGTTTCCGTTTTCTATAGACGTCTGTGGAAAAAATGCCTCTGACGCTGCGTTTGCCACTCATTGTTGAGTGTTACATGTCATTTCGCTCCCTGCCATAGGGCTCCGTTCCCCATTAAGTTTAGAACGCCTCCTATTTCTCGGTGCATCTCTGGAGTGTGGAGCATAGTTTTGGGGGTGCAGGCATTGCGGCAGTTGGACTCGGAACGAACTTTTCAAGTTTCGGGCAGAGGCGGTTGGAAAGATTTAATTTAGGACTGACGGTTTGGGTTCTTTAGATTCGTGGCTGACGAACAGGGCTGAGGCTGATCCCTAACCTTGAAGAAGAGGCTCTTGGGGTGTTCGGATCTCCCGCTTGGAGGTTTAGGCCGAATCACAGCTGTATAGAAGGGAGTGGTAGCTCCTCTTTCTTTAGCTGGCTACCCTAGCCTGAGTTCTCAACTCTCAAAAAGACATAAGCCAAAAGACCCTAAACCCTAAGCCAGGCTGTAGTGAGACACTGTAGCGGTTCATAAGTACAGTCGTGCCTAATGTTAACAATATTCTGGGCCCGGAGCACCTCTGAACCTTGAAGCCCCTCATATCCCAAACCCCCAGACCATTGAACAAAAAAAGACAAGTAGAACCATGATATAGTAACCCGGTCTAGAATCCTCGAAGGACCCTTTGAAGGAACCTCAAATCCTATAACAACAATAATAATAACAATAATAAAAACAATAATAGTAATCATGATTTAAAAAAATAATACTAACAATAATCATAATAATTATTATAATACCTCCACCAGGAAGAGGCGGAGATGAGGCAAGCGGAGCTGGCGCGCCTCCAGGAGGACCCCGGGTGATCCACCGACACAACAAGCTCTCTCTTGGATTTGGGCGTTTCGGGTTTAGGGGGTTTGGGGTATATTAGGATTATATTAGGGATACAGGGGTTTCGGGGTTAAGCGTCGCGGTCCGAAGGTAGTTTTGGCTAGGCGTCTTGGTAGCAGTGGCTGTGCCAGCTCCTCATAGCCAACCCTAGCGTCGTTCGTGGCGCGACCGCGGCGATCTCCTGGATGTCCTGCGCGCCTGTTTGGCACCCGCGACCAGTGGAATACACCGCCTCGTGCTGTCCTCGACCCCTGCGGCTGTCTGTCAGGTAGGTAAGGTACGCTGCACTGCTCTTTGGGCCGTCCTCACGGTTGCCAACATTTCGCCCTTGGGGGTCTAATGGTCTACAGGTCTGCTGCGAAACCTTATTTATCCTTTCGAAACACATCACTGGGGTCATGAAAGCGAAGACTGCCCTGAGCGAAGCTTCGGGTCCAAAGGCTTAGCTTAACCCATTTTCTGGCACAGCTTCTTTGATTTCTGCTCTGGGCTTCACGTTAAAATCCAGGGGTTTGGGGTAGCTTACGCTTCGCGGTTCACGAGGTCAGAGCTTGAGCTCTGCAGGTGCCCCCCAAACAAACACTGCTGAACTACCACAAAAGCCCCGATCGTTCGACCCTACACCCTAAGCTGTTGAAACCCTAAGCCTTAAACCTTCAACCACAAAACCTCAACCTCCTGAAGCCCCTGCTACTTCTGCTTGCACAGTTTTTTGACTTCACAGGAGATCGACGAAGAAGAGTCGCAGATCACAGCCACCGAGGAGGCTGAGAAGGCAGCCGAAGGGTTTCGAGAAGGGTTCTATTCGGTTCTAGTGCAGACCTGAACCTTTACTCTAAAACCTGCCGATCGACCAGAAAACCACACAACCACCATGCTAAAGAACAGGCTGGCTACAGTTCTCCCGTTCAGGTGCCAGATTTGGAATTTAGAGTCGAGGGATCGAAACCACCTAAATGTTGTCAGACTTCTGGAAACCCTCCCCAAAACAGCGTGCATGTACGCACACACACACAAACAATCAAACAAGCAAGCAAACAAACAAAAACAAACACACACACATGCTTGTTGGGTTCATGGGTGGTTGAGTTGTTGGTGTGATGGCCCTAAACACTCAACTCCAATTTCAACCCCAGATTCCTACGGTTTAGGGCCCTGGAGGACCGGGGTTTCAGGAGCTGGGCCCTATCCAAACTGCTTGGTAGGAAACCATGTATACGAGCTAGCTTAAAAGAATCGTGGTTTACAGTAAAGACCTCGAGGCTGCGGAGGTCAGTTAAGGTTCGCGAGCTTTGGGCTCACCCCTAAACCATGACACCTGAGGGCTGAGAGATAGTGAACCTCCAACATCGTAAGCAGCCTTAGGCGCAGATCCGCGCTTTTGAAGGCAGCTACTCAACTGCAGGGAGGCATATGTCGGTTCGAAGGGGAGGGGGGCGGGTTGTGCAAGGGGTTCATGATTTAGGGTGTCGTTGGATCTGCTGATTTGGACAGTGTGACGAGGCATTCCAGATTTCGAAACGCAGGGCTTGAGGAACAACAAACACCCATGAAATAAAGTTGCGGCAAGAAGATTTTCGAGAAGCTAAGTAAGCAATCTGTCAAGTCGAATGGCCCAGGATAACGAAACCTAGGAACCGTGGGTTGCACTGTTTTCCATACACCTGAATGAGTCCGAATCCCTGATGAAAACAACTAGGTGGCGAGCCCGGAACGCAGTCTATATGTCGTTGCCTCTAGTTTCAAACCTGAGAAATAGTCTGAGCCACTGCTATCCTGCTCGTCATTCGCCATTCTTGCTGTCGCATCGTGATTCCTTCTGACCCCACGCCGTGGCTCCTCAGCTGTGCCGGCCATACCGCTCCCCGAAAAGCTTTAGCTTCAGGGCTTTGCAGCCAGAGTGCTGCACTCTGACCCCGAAATCCACGATCAACGGCCCCTGATAAGTAAGCCCTGAACTTTACTCCAAGTTAAGATCCTCGGACCCGCTCCGAGGTAAAGACATGCCAGCCGGTTCTCCTTCAGTGCGGGCCTCAGAGCCAGCTAGATCTAGGACCGAAAGGTTCTTGCGGGCTTTACGTTGTGGATTTGCAGATTTTTAGGGTGCTTTTTGTTGGGTAGTCACTGACTTTGGGATTTAGATTGGCGAGCATGCTTCGTCACTGCCTACTTCTGTCTTCGTTGATGGTTTTGCTTCTTGGCATTACCCGCTTTTTTACTGTCATCTCGTCAATGTCTCTCAGGCTTTGAATCCAGCTATTCGTTGCTATTGTGTACCCCTGGACCTGGACCTTATACCCTGAAATTCGCAGCCTCGTAGCCACGAACTGTTTAGTTATCCATCGAACAGCCAGAAACCTGAACTATCAAAGCCGAGACTTCTGGGAACCGAAGCATCTGAACCTTGATATCACCATTATAGTTTCAACCCTAAGCCCTAAACCCCAAAACCCTAAACCCTAAACCCTAAGCCCTAAACCCTATAAGCCCTAAGCTTTTGCTCAGCAGCTTCAAGGTTGCAGGCTCCCACCCTGAAGACAGGGCGGGGGTCCCTACTTGTAGCAAAGCAAAGTCTGCAGCCCGAATCCCGAAGTGAAATTTGACGAGCCTGAAACCCTGAAAGCCCCAAGACTCAGATGGAAAGTTCGGAAGACCTGACACTTCAAAACAACAACGGCCAGACTTTCAATCCTCAACCTTACAACCCTGAATGCCCTGAAGCTTTAAATCAACCACCGATCAAACCTCAAACTTACAACCCCAAACGCCAAACAACATCCCCGATCCCGACACTGAAGCCCACAAAAAAAAAACAAACACACATACACACAAGCCATAAACCGGAAACATTACACCCCAAATCCCCAGCCAACATTGTTAAAGCAGACTATTCACACGTTCTGGTTAAACGGAGTACTGCTATAGTCTTCCCATATAGCTGCAGCAGAATATATCCTGAGATCCTGTTGTAATTAAGGCCCCTGTATTTCCCAGGCCAGCCGGCCAGGGAGTCAACAATCTCGCCCTCGGTCGCGGCCGGGGACGCGACAAGAGGC
Source organism: Symbiodinium necroappetens (assembly GCA_905231915.1). Taxonomy (NCBI): domain Eukaryota; class Dinophyceae; order Suessiales; family Symbiodiniaceae; genus Symbiodinium; species Symbiodinium necroappetens. Next base: position 11,115 of record CAJNJA010035574.1, read on the forward strand.
GCGGGCTCGTCTGTGTGTGTGCCAGAGAGAGAGAGAGAGAGAGAGACAGCGCGACAGAGACAGAGAGTTTTTCTTCTTGGCTTTTAGATCTTCGTTTTTATCTATTGCTAATATCGTTGTCTTTGCGTGTATGTGTGTGTGCCTCTGTGTGTGTGTGTGTGTCTGTGGGTGTGATTGTCTTGTTGTTTGTGTGAGCGCATGTGTGCGTGTGGTTTTCGAATTTGTTTTTCGTATTGTAGTTTACGATAGTCATCGTTGTACGGGTGTTGGATTCGAGTCTTTGAGGGTCCAAAGAGTCTATAGGGCCTCGGGCTAAACGTACTAGTAGTGCTTGTTCTTTCAATGTCATTGCTGTGAGGTTGTTGCAGCCATTATTACCGCTGTTCGTGAGTTTTAAGACATTGCAGCTCAGATGAGCAGTAGGACCAATGTCATCATCATGCTTCTGTGCTTAACACGGACGTCATCATGTTTTGACTCTTGTTGCAGCAGCTCGCAGAGATGTTCAAGCGTTGAACCCTATGTTCTACAGCCTCAACCCGATGCAACACCCTCATCTAGTCTGAATCCACGATGCTTCGGGGCCATTGTATCACTAGCTCTTCCCCTTAGGCCTGGCTCAAACTAGGCTGCTAACTTGTCAGCAGCTACCACGTTGCTTGCCCCTTGTTCAGAACAGCTCCAGTTGCTTCTGATCCGTTAAGTGTAGTTGTTGTCGAGGAGCCGAGTTCGGTGTCGAACCCCCCAAGCTATCCCACACATTGCGAAGCTCAGTAGCTTCGTGTGGTACCAGGGCCGGACAACTTTGTTGTTGGCTCGCAGTCTTGCGGCAGGGAAATTGGACTTCTGAGCTGCATGCAGCTTCGACTCAGGATTTAGGCAACATCATCAAAGCAGCAGCAGCAGCAGCAGCAGCAGCAGCAGCAGCAGCAGCAGCCATAAACCAAGGCACTCCCGAAGGCCCAAAGCAATGTACCCCCAAGTACAGGGCCCACCGATGAGGTGTCATTTTGTGTCCAAGCATGGCCTCACTGAAGCTGTCAAGGATGTGGTTTTCTCGGACACTGCCTTGTTCTTATCAGAGCACTGCCTGGGGCTTGCTCCTCCCATCACCCGTTTGTAGCGAGATGATGAGACGATTGGAACGAGTCAGATGCCGTCGTGCACCTCCAAAGAATCTCTGTTCGCAGATTTGTCGGTACCCTCAGATCGTCACATGTAGGCATACGTGCCCACCACCTCCCACTACGCATTGGTTGTCATGCTACATGTAGCTGTGTACAACGAAGGCATGTTACATGATGATGACTGCTGCCCAGGTGAAAGTCAAAGTCAGTAGGATTGCTTTGCCAGGCCTCTCGTCCGGGGACGACGCAGTCAGGCATACGGCAGCAGGCCACTGCAATGGGCCGTCGAAGGTTTTTGGACTTTCTGACTCTAGGGCTGGATGATGTATCAGCCACGCATTCGTAGGCCGTCGTTTGCTAGAACCCTTGGCCGCAAGCTCTTGTCAACTTCAAATCCCTAAACCTAAACCCGAAGCCGCCTATATCAAAACTTAGGGCCTAGGTCAAGCCCCTCTAAGTTTTAAATCGCTCTTGGGACTAAAGCCAAACCAAACGTCTTCGAGATTCTTCAAGGATGCCCTCATCCTGTCTTAGGAGTCTCTCGTTAGACAGCGCTCACTAACATGTCCCGTAGTTGAGCGGGAAAACGTAGAACGAGGTCCACAAGGTGGCGAAAGTAAGCTTCAGCACTGCAACACCGCGGCAGAGCGGAGAAACATCTCCGGACGAAAACGTCCACAAATAACAGTTTAAAGCCATCCCAAGCACCTTAAAGCGTAAATTCCCTAAGCCACCGGCCCCAAACCCCAAAAGCTGCGACAGCCCTAAAAACTAAACTTTACTTACACCACAGTCCCCCAAAGCCCTAAACCCTAAGCCTCAAACGCCTTAAATCCGAAAAGCCTTGGGCGGTATACTCCTTGTATATATAAACTGTGTACATCCGCATGGCGCCCTACACCATTTAGAGAACCCGAAGCAAACCGTGCGAAGCCGCACGAGTCCCAAGTTGAACCCTGAAAAGCCTTTGTTCGAGCCCAAATAAGTTCTCCTCAACCAATTATCGAAGTCTGGAAGACCCCAAGCAAGCATGAAAGAAACCGCCGGGGAGCCTCAGGGATCGCGCCCCGGCACTGGCCAAGCCACACTGCAGCCGCCGGGCACGGGTACGGTCTCCCGCCCGCAGATCTGCTTTATTTTTTATTTTTGTTTCAGGTTTTGGTGCTTAGGGTTTTGGGCCTATGTGATGGGGATGTAAGATCAGATTTGCAGTTTGGCTTTAGAAATTTCTGGGGTGGTAGGTGTTGCATGGTGTTCCATTCTTGCCCTCCGATGCATGGAACTCGCGGCACCAAGCCGTTTGGAGCTCCAGAGTAGAAGGAGGGAAAGTTTTGCGAAATAGAGGCCTCAACGACTTCTCCACTTAGAACGAGCTGTTCGGGAGTTGGCAAATGCAAAGGACAACGAACGTAATGAAGCTGATAATATGCTTGCTAGTAGCAGTTGCATCAATCCGCAAAAAGGTGAGAGTCGGAATTTCAGGACTGTCTGGCATCAATCCGGCAGCAACTGCGATTGCTGCCGCTACTGCTGCTACCACTACCTATCCTACTTCTGCGAGGACGACAATGTCCACTAACACGACTACTCCTGCTGCGCTGCCACTGCTACCACTACTAGTGACTAGTGCACGACGAGGGCACCTGCTGCTATTCCTACTTCTCCTTTCTCGCGGCCACCACTACCCCGACAACGACCGGGACGACGACTATCAATAGTATGAGCATCGCCAGCACAACATGTCAGATGAGGCTCTTCATGTTTGATGCCCCTTCGGAACAATGCCTAGTAGAAGAGAAGAACCGGAAAGACAAGAATGCGAAGGAACATAAGACACCGCACCTCGATAAACCCCACACACCTTCACCCGACAGATGGGGAAAGAGCCATGCTTCAAGGACTACTGTAAATAGATATAGTCCTGTAACCATGAGAATGGTAATGGCAAGGAGGCTTTGTAGTGATGATGGAAACCCTTGTCACAACCCAGACGAATTCTGCTAGCAAGAGAAGCAGTCTTGCTGAGAATAGCACGTTGATGACGGCAGACTCTTAACAACAGCGCGCACAGCGGATATGATAGTTACGTAGCCTCGAACCCGGGAACCTTTTCAAGCCGATGGTAATCCTACACCCCAAACTTCCTAAATCTTAAGTTGTAAGCTTCACTCTCCGGAATCTTACCCTTAGTGCTAAACCAAACTCCGTTAGGCTGTAGATTCACTGTAGATGCTGCTTTTCCGTGCAATTGCTTTTCAACGCAGTGCCCCAGCATCAGGTAAGCATCGTCGTGCTATGACACCTGAAGACTTAAAGGCAGCAGTAGTTTTGACTCACGGCTAAACAGCACCCAAATTTCAAGAGGTGCTGACTTTCACCCTGTCCTGTGAAGCTCCGAGCTCGCCCACCACTGCGGGTCCTACAAGGCAGACTAACGCTTCAGGTTTTGTTGGTTTAAACGGGCCCAGAAATTTAGAATTACATCATCTGGGCTTGCGGGGAGGTTTAGGGTTCAGAGGTGCAGCGCTTGAACTCCCGGGGGATCAGGGCGGCTAGACGGGTTACTCGTGTATGATTTTTTGGTAGAGCAACTTGGTGTGATTTTCATTGGATGTCAAGTCAAGGGTGGCCCGTAAAACTCCATAGGCAAATACGAGTGTGTGTATATATATACACACAGATAGATAGATAGATAGATAGATAGATGGATATCTCTACATTCGTTTATTTTCGTACTAATATGTGCGTACATACACGCATACATACATGAATAGGCATAGAGTTTGGGAAGCCTCAAAACCTTAGTCTGCTACGTGGACCCGCCTGATCCACACTGCAGACAGCATCCTTTCAGGGCCACTCCCAAACCCTGCTCCCAGAGCCCTGAAGGGTTCGCGTTTTGAGAGGGGCCGCGACGCGAGGAAGGCAGCAGTAGACTTTGGCTTGCTAGGCGCTGGTAGTCCACTAGCTTTACCGTCTCGTGATGCTGCGAATCAGGATGCTCTCTGGAGTTGTCCTGACGAGCATAGCTGTTGAAGAGGTCCAAGATGCGAGGAGTGTGAAGCTGCACCTTCATCAGATGCATGGTTGTCCTCCACGATTTAGGCAGAGGCTGTTTCTCCATGGCGAGATGCTGGAGGATCACGTTCGGCTGGACAACTCGATGGATTTGGATCTCGTTTTGTTGACATTCGTGGAGAGTTCTCAAGAGCGGGTGGATGACTTGGGCAGTGCGGCAGGAGATGGTAGACAGCCCGAGGTGCGCAATCCTGAAACAGCATATACCCGCAGCAGGAGACCCATTCCTAGTGTGTGGGTGGGAGTCAAACTGCGAAGTTTCTGAATATCAGGGGTTCCCTTTTAGGCACTCTTCGGTGGCCTTCTGACTGATCTTGGCTTGTGTGTTTGGTGGTGTCTCCCTCGTTTGCAGTTTGGTGGGCCGGGGTTGTGCGAAGCCTGAGTGATCGTCAAATATTCATTGCCTTCCAGGTTGAGTCCATGCTGCAGCTGCCACAAGATCCAAACTTGTTCGATTCGCACGGCTTTCGACCTCTTGGACGGGCATCTTTTTCTGGTCACATCGAGACCGTGCGTTTGCTGCTGCAAGCTGGCGCGGATAAGGATTTGGCATTTAACCAGGGCAACGACGACGGCGCCACAGCTTTGATGGCGGCATCTTTCACGGGTCATGTCGAAGTCGTCCGCTTGCTGCTGCAGGTTGGCTCCGACAAGGAGCTGACAACTTATATCATCAAGTTTACCGCTTTGATGATGGCATCTGATCCGGGTCATGTTGAAGTCGTTCGCCTGCTGCTGGAGGCCGGTGCCAACATGAATTGTCAAGACATTTCCGGGTTGACAGCGTTGATGAGGGCATCCCACGAAGGTCGTCTCCATGTCGTCCGCGTGATGCTGGAGGCTGGTGCCGACAAGGATCTGGCAGACAACAGCACAACTACTGCTTTGATGTATGCGTCTTGGAAAGGGCATGTCGAAGTCGTCCGCTTGCTGCTGGAGGCTGGTGCCGACAAGGACCTGGTAACTAGAATGGTGCCATACAGCGGCGACACAGCTTTGATACTGGCATCGCGCGAAGCTCATGTCCAAGTCGTTCACTTGCTGCTGGGAGCGGCTGCCGACACCAATTTGAGGAGCGACAACGGCGCCACAGCTTTGATTGAAGCATCTTGGCAAGGACATGTCGAGGTCGTCCGCTTGCTGCTGGATGCGGGTGCCGACACCGATCTGGCAGACAGCCTCGGGAACACAGCTTGGATAAAGGCATTGTTGCAAGGACATGTGGAAGTCGTCCGAACGTTGCTGGAGGCTGGCGCCGACAAGTATGCGACACCGAATAGCGGCAGACCAGATTGGATGCTGGCGTTTCAAAACGTAGGGTCCAATGTATACTTCTGGATTCGGGCTTCGCACTGGAAGTGTCAGACAACAATGCGCTGCTTCGTTGGCATATTGAAATCGATCGATAGCTGCCGCCAGCCGACAAGGCCGCGGCAATGAACGTCAGCATCGCGACTTTGAAGATGCATCTTGAATTAAATGGTATCTGCAAGAGCAGCATCCTGCAATTCTCTGCTTGCCATCATGGCTACCATGTCGGATGCTTGGTGCCACCATGAAAAACTAGTTTCCAGACTGCGGCTGCGGCTCTTGTCCTTGACCCCACCCAAGTAGCCAAACTTACCCTGCTCGACGCCGCGTTTTTTTGTATGCCCCAGGTGTAAACCTCACGGAGGCCCCTGCAGAAAATGAGGTTCTCAAGCAAGGCTTGCACCGTTTAAAAAAGCCGACCTCCAAAGCCCGAGAGCCGGCGAAGCAAACCTCAAGCTGGGACGGCTTAGGGTTTAGGATGTTTAGGGTTTGGGTTCTTGTATAGGGGATCTTTCATTTAAGGTACCATAATAGGGACCTATCGTAAATAGATACTTGATCATGGTAACTTAAATTCAGTAAGTCTCGAGAGCCACTCCTAAGCCTCGGAACTCGATGATGTGCAGTTCTAGGTGATGTTACAAGTACCTTAGTTTGGAATAGAAGCGGAGATGCTCATGCGTTACTCGTGCTTTATACTTCCTATCATGCTTACCACGTACGAAGTCCCCCGATCCTCCGCGCCGGGAGTTGTCCTGAAGGCTCAAACGGACCTTTTTCATTGTATCGAAACAACTCAGTATCCAAGTAGGTGACAGGTATTAAATCCTTTCTGGCATGTTTCTATGTGGGACAGGTCGTCCTTTTTGAAACACGTGTTCAGAATCATAATCTTGTGGTATGCCCTGTACATTGCTTCACATTGCTAATGCTACCGTGGTTGAAAGGCTGACCTTTCGGGCGGGTGCTAGGAAGCTTGGCGACTAGGATGAGGCTCGACATTCCGCTCGTAGCGTCGGGCTTAGGGGCTTCGGGAGTAGAGGGTGCGATGCTCGCTAAACCCAAACCCTAAACCCTAAACCAAACCCTAAACCCTAAACCGTTACGAGCAGCGGAGGATGCCAAATGGAATGGTAGCCGACTCCAATCCCTCAACCCTAAACCCGCAACCTTGCGCCCGAAATTCCACAATCCTATAAACCACTCCGGGACCTCGTAGATGCCCGGAAAGCCCTTCCTAAGCCCTGAAAGCCCCTGCGCCCTCCTTTTTCCTAAACCCCGAAGCCCAGCTCTTCCTTGGAAGGCCTCCGCTAGCCGAGCCGAGCGCCCACCTCCCGAGGATGGAGGCCAGGGCCCAAGCTCTTTTGGGACCCGGACCCTGGGTTTTGGTGGGGTTTAAGGGGCTTCTGTTTGGGTTTCCGTGGTTAGGGTCTAGGGTTTAGAATGTGTAGGGTTTAGGGTGCACCTATTTCAAGGCAGGAGTGGGTTCAGGTCCGTGAGATCGATCAGTGGCTGGTCGGATGAACGAAGCGCCGTCATGCCATGAGATCTGAGACATGCAGCAAGAGCCCCAGGAGACCTGAGCCCAAACCCTTCGCTATCTTCGACACTTCTGTACCTCAAAACCTAGTTCCCAAAGCTTGAAGCCAAACCTCGACTCCTAACCCATAAATTATGAGCTCTCATAGGCCGATGGCATCACGATGTACCAGAAACCTCTCGTTCATTTCAGCTGCCCCAATGCAGGTCAACACTCCCCAGAAAAGCTTGTGAGGAACCAGGGCGGTTCATTGGACCCAAAAACATCCATAGACCAAACCTGACAGCTGAGGATAAACAACTCCAATGTCCCATATTCGGTAGTTTTCAGCATTGTGATCCTAAAGATCTTTCTTCCCTGCGATGGTTGGTGACGATTCACTGCGCTTACCAGCACAGGGTCAGCGTCGTTGCCACCTGCAGTTGAATCACTTGAATGTGCCAATGCGTTCGATGGTCTTGCGCCGACCCCGCTTGCAGGCCCCAAGCATATACCCAAAAGTACTAATAATGATAATTAATAATAGTAATATAATAATACTAATAATAATAACAATCATAGTAATAACAATAATAAAGCCCTACACTCTAAGCCCCTCAAGCTATTTTTGGGCCTCTCCGAGATCCCGGCACCCTCTACGCCGCTCCCAAGCAACGTGCTGCCCGGGGCGACCATGGCGCCTGCTGCGGGAGGCGCCGAAGTCTCGATCTCGGAATGTTCGGGATTGAGGCATGTCTTCGGGCCCCAAGGGTTTCAAGGTTTTGCTTTTGGGTTTCAATGGTTTGGGCTTAAGGACTGAAAGATTTTTGAATCAAGGTTTGCAAATGTTTCGTGATACTAGAGGGGCCAACCCCTTCCGACCCAGCCCCAAGAAGATTTCAGAAAATGGCACAATTGCATAGGAATAAGCGTCATGGTACGTGGTGGCCTTAGCATCATTACCGCCACCGGTTTCCATGCACAAGCCAACGATGCTTGTCACCGCCATCCTTCTCATCCTTCTCCTCGTCACGTAGTGGTGGTCGAGTCGTCGTCGTATAACCTCCGACACTAAGGCTTATACACCCTACATGCTAGCACCTGAACCCTAAACTCCTAAACCCCCTGTATCTTCAGACCCGGACTCACTCGTAACTCTGCGAGACAACGCCCATCGTTGCAGGCGCCAGCGCGAGGTCAGCGGTCTCCGGGTCTCCCGTCCATCTCCAGGACCCCACTGGGTGTGAGGGAGGGGGCTCAGGGTTTAGGGTTTAGGGTTGGGTTGTCAAGCTTTTGATAGGGCGTTCTATAGGGCGTGTATACACTCTTTTTTGTAGCTTGCAATCAGGGTTTTGCAGGGCTCTGGGATCCCGCTATCAAGTTTTGTTTTCCTGGAGTCGATGCAAAAAACAGGGGTCCCTTGCCGCAAATACGGGGATCCCTATGTTTAGGGGTGGTCTGTTGTGAGCATTTTACCCACGAAGGTGTCCGATCATTGTTATTATTGTTGCTACCAGTAGTGTAACTAATGTTTGTTATCGTCACTCTTTTTTCTAGTTTGTTTCAGTTCGGCAGCCATTGTGGCATATTCTTAATTTTTTTGCTTATCCCTATCTATTGAATCTGTGGTTCTTATGATTGCTAAGACTACGGTTATTATCATCATTATGCTTAAGATTTCTTTTTCAATATGGCTATTACTGTTAGTGTTATTATCACTCCCCTTCGGACTTCTGACTTATCATGAAGATTAGCAGTGTTCTTCGTGATTGTTATTTGTAGTACTAGGCAGTGTTCAACCTAGAGAAGCTCCCGTGCAAGGAATGCCACTAAACCAGGTGATCTTGGCATCTTCGGGTAACTGAAGTGCTCAAAGTCCAATGAGCTCCTGCAGCAGCTTTGAGGAAAGAATGGAATCCTAGGAGACTTTATGCTTAGGTTCAGAAGTTCTGGGGCTTGCATGTTTTTGTGTTAGAGTCTAGGGATATTGAGTTTGCCCTAATGCCGAAGACCTAAACCCTGTTGGTTTGGGGTCAAACCCCTTCAATCCTGAACCCTAATACCCTCAAAGCGCTCAAGCCTGAAAGCTTAAAGCCCCAAGCCTGAACCCGAACCCCAAACCCCAAGCGAAGGTGCTTGCGATGCTAGTGGTCTCAAGCTTCGGGTGACCACAAGAATCTGCAAAACAAGATAGCAGCCTCAGTCGCACAGGAGCGATCCACGCAGCTAGCTGGGATCCAAGTGTGCATTTTTGCTCCTAACATATGTGGGGTGCTTTAAATTCGAGCACAACTGTTCTTCTACATGAGCTTTATGAGGTTTCCAGGGTAGTGGACTCAATCAAGCCATGGCCTATGCGCACTGCCATTGTGAAATTAGGTCGCGAAAAACCAGAATGGGGTTGTTGGATGATACAACGATGCAAGTACAGTGCAGACGGGCCACCTTTGGGCTTCTCAAACATAACGTTGCTTATTGCTTGAAGGTTTGAGGCTTAACATGCTTCAGTGTTTAGGGGAATCCCTTCGCCCTTAGCTCCAACTCCTGAGATCCTGTCACCCCAAAGCCTGATGCATAGTCGTTTTCCGACCTCTGAGCTTTTCTCTGCGGCAGCAGGTTCCAGGTCTTCTGTTGGAGGCATCGCCGGTACTCCTAAACCTTTGAGATTTGTGTTTAGGTTTAGTCCAAGGCCCCTAGCTGGACCTGCCTCTTCGCAGCTGCAACTTCGAAGTCGTTTGACTTGCCGTTCGTTGAAACTGGCTGGGCTACATTTTATGCGACTGGCACATGCCTGAAACATGGCAAAGAAGTGTACACCCGAGAGTCTATAAACCCTAACTTACCAACCACCGCAAGAACGCTCCAGGATTGATGCGGTGCTGTACTTTGTGGGGTTCTGGATACCTATATCTTCAACCAAAATTGTCTGTACCCGGTTTCCTTGCCAATTCAAGCGTTATAGAACACAAGTTTAGCTTTTCTTACTCTTGGATACTTGACCCAAAGGGTCCAAAGTTTGCACCTACATAGGAGGTGGTAATTCTGAAGATAGAAACCCTGTTGCTTACTGTGTAATTCAGGGGCCTCAATAAGTGAATGCCAACATGATTACTACAACATACCCCGATACCCTATTCTGATCATCGGGAATTAGGGCACCTGGGGTGAGAAGAAACAGGTTCCTTTGGGCGAGACGCGCAAGGTCGAGGAGTTGCTGGCCGATGACAGGCCTTGACAGTTTCTGGAGAACACAAACCCCTCTGTGTTCATAAAAGGTTCCGTGTTCGATGGTTGTTTTTTTTGACCTGACTCCTAAAAGGATGGTTTGGTGTTCCTAGGTCGGGTTCATGGGGTGGCTTGGGTTTGGTTCTAGTGCGAGTCTGAGCTTCAACATCAGTCCTAAACTCTGCACCCCTACAAGGTTAAACCCTTCCGCTGCTAACTTCAGATCCTAAAGCTTTAATTCCGGCTTAGGCTGGAGTAACTTGAAGCCAGGGGACTCTACTCCTGATGACACGATGCACCTGAATACGCCATAGCCAGCCGAAGCCCGGAACGCAGAATACAAGTACTGCAGGGGTTTAAATATGTAGTGATAGTGAGAACCAGATCCTACTTGTTAAGGCCCCCTATATTACCTAAACTCTAAACCCTTAAGTCGGACACCCTGGAATTCTTGAAGGATCCCAGAGCAGACCCTATCGTTTCTGGGCGCGTGAGTAAGTAGGAATCCCATTCCCTAGCGCCCTAGTGCTTCTGACAAAGTTTGTAGTCTAGTATACCCCGAAACTGTCTTGTTCTCATCATGAAGGCCCTTCTAGTAGCCCACTCTAAATTATCATTTGTTATTGTGCATTCTGGCTGTGCCCTGCCGTCCAAAGGCTGAGTGTGTTGAGGGTTTAGTACAGAAGCTATGAACGGTTCAGAGCAGCCGGTTTAGGGCTTCCTGATCTCAGGCAGAAGTGCTGAGGCGGAATTCGGAGAGGCCCCAACACCTCACAATACGAAATAATAGCTCAACCCGTGAAGGCTACTAGAGGTTTCGGAATACATTTGTAAACTATCCCCCCCGCAGCCCAGAAAAATTTCGCGCAAAGGCCCTTCCAACTCTTAGGGACCCCAAGTTTCCGGGGGCCCTTGGGGGGGAAGGTTCCTGGACTCGCTGGCCGGGAAGCTGGCAAACCGCCTCGGTGGCCTGGGACTGCAGGCGCAGGGGTTTAGAGGGCTCTTAAGGGCTTTTTAGGGTTTAGGGGTTAGGGTCTGTGGTTTTGGGCCTTGGGGCTTAAGGTTTCGGGTTTAGGGTTTCGGGGTTAGGGTCTATGCTTAAGGGTTTGTAGGTTTTTTTTTTTAAATGGGGGTCCAGGTTTCAGGATTGAGTCTTCATAGGGGTTCAGGGTTGAAAGCTTTCGGGGTTGAGGCTGAGGCTTTGGACCTCTAGGATGTAGGATAGGATTTCTTTGAAGCGGTTTCGGGATTAGGGGCGAATTAGGGGTCGAGGTGTCTCCGAGGCGCGTAGGATAGGAAGGCATCGGTGCGCCGATAATCATCCTGTCGGTTGATGCCATCGCTTCAGAATCCTGCTCTTTCTTCCTGGGCTGCTTACGGTGATATTGTGCTTAGGGTCCAGGCCAACGTGAACTGCATGTGCCTTTAGGATTTAGAATAGTTAGTATAGTGATCTTGCCTTGTGCCATGATATTCCCAGATTTCTGTTCTAGCGACTACGGCGCCGGTATTAAACAGTTTCAGGAATTGAGCAATAATTCCTTTATTATAAGAGTGCGTCATAAGTCTATCATTCGGGGTCCATAGGTTTTCTAGGATTTGTCTTTGTTTTGGGGTTTAGGTTTAGGGGACAAGCTGCGCTCCTGTACTTCACTTCACCGCACCAAAGAACATCGGCAAATTAGGTTTTCAGTCTTTATGTTTTCGGCATTCAGGATTCAGTATCCTTGGGTCTGGATTTGGTATGTGCTGCTTCAGGGCTTTAAGATTTGGCTTAAATGGTGGCGATCAAGTATTGAGGGCGTCATGCGGCTTTGCGCTTTGGGTCTAAACATCTCAGTGTTGCGGGGAAGGAACGGCTGTCAGTGTCTAGGTTATCTGCGTGGAGTGTGTTTGTCGGTCTTGAGGTTTTGAGGCCGACCTCATGGACCGGATTGAGGTTCAAAAACTCGCTGTCTGTATCGTATTGCTACAAGTATTACAATCTTATGTAGGGTATGAGTCATATGCTCGTGTATGGGTCCTTTGGTCCTTGAGGCAGCTGGGGCTTCGGAATTGCCCCTGTTTTATTTTCCGTTTGTGGCGGGTCCCTAAGCATCTAGGAGGTCAGGGCATGCAGACGGGGTGGGCGGGTTCCGTGTAAAGTAGGGGCCTAAATCATTAATTATTACCATTACTATTTAAATTTTGGGGGCTCCTTATTGCAAGTCTAGTATCATGGGCCCAAAACCCTATTCTAAATAGTAGTTTGGGGGGTTCCTTTTGATAATAATTATTATTATAGTATCATGGGCCCCAAAACCCTGTTCTAATTATAAAGGCCCCTAGATTCAAAGTGATCAGGGCATGAGACTTTCCGGGGGGGCTGCTAGGCCGAGGAGCGGTTCAGGCCTTTAGGGTTTAGGGTTTAGGGTTTAGACTTTAGGGTTTATGCTTTAGGGTTTCGGGTGTAGGGGTTTATGGTTTATGGTTTGGGGTTTAGAGTATGGTCTCAGCCTGCAGGTTTTCAGCTTGAAGGATGTGGTGTAGGGGCTGCGGAAGACGGAAGACGGTTCTTTCACGTGCACCTGGTTTTGCGTCATCGGAAAGGCATACCCGGGGGTCAGCCGTAACACCCTTTGGGAGTTCCTACAGCTGCACGTGGTGCCAGCAGACTTCATTAAAGTTTGCCAGTCTTTGCACGACCACACGACCTTCATCGTCGGCGTCCAGGAAGGCTAGCCCGAGCTTCAACAGCTGACACATGGCTTCCGAGAGGGATGCCCATCCTGCCCGGTCCTGTTCAACATGTATCACGCAACAGTTCGAAGATTGCACAGACAGCAAGCCAAGAGGTCATGTCTAACCTTGGCATGTCACTGCTGCCTGCCACCCAATCCCCTATCTCCTATAGGTCACATCCGAAACCTCCACGCTTCAATCCGCAGAAACCGAAAACCCTGAACCAAGAAATCCCCAAACCCTATATCGCACATCTGGGTTTCAACCCTAAACTTGATGACAAGCGCTAGACATCCCTACACGACACCCCCAAAAGTACCAGCATCCCAAACCTCCGAACTAAAGGCCCTCAGACAAGAGCCGACAAGCAAAATCTGAACAAAACCTCAAGGAACCAGCCAAAACCCGAAGTTCCCACACCCCAATACCATGTAAAACGCTATATCCCCAAAACGCCCCTAGGACAAAAGCGCACATTAACAAACTCTAGGCACCGGGTGGTAGTGCCGCCGGTCATGGAGCTTCAGGGACCCTTGGAGGTGTCTCGGAAAGAACGAAGTTAAACTTTTTCTACGGCTTAGGCTGTAGAGTAGGATTTTTTTCGGAATTCGTTTGTTACTCTTCTGAGGTTTCGGGCTTTCAAAGGTGTAATGTTTTGCAGCTTTGCAGTGTTTTAAGCGGTTATGTAAAGATTTTATTGGGGTTGGTTTGCAAGATTGCATCCTCTATGCTAGTTTCAGGGGATGTGGGGTTTAAGAATTTAGGGTATTTGAAGGTTTGGGGGGTAAAGTATGCCTGCAGAGCTCAAGGGCTTTAAGGCTTGAGGGTATTAGGTTTCGGGTGCCTTAAGGGCATAAATATGTACATATAGATAGATAGATAGAGATATATATATATATATACATATATATAGAAATGTATAGGACGAGAGAGAGAGAGAGAGAGGCTCGCGGTCTTACCCGGTGTTAGGATTCCTGGCTTTGTGGTGTACGGTATGCAGGGTTCGGGTGAGGAATTAGTATTCGGGGTATAGTTTGGAGCACCAGGCTTTTCTCTAACTAGTGTTCAGGGTTTCAGTGTGAACCTTCGTTCATGCTTAGTGGCTTAGTAAAGCATTGATACACTCCCAGCTCCAAAATCCCACAAGCTCCAGTGAAACGTAGACGCTGTCAACCCAGCAAAGTCTCTTCCCCGAAGCCTTCGACCCGAAAGCCCTAATCCCCACCCTCGAAAGCTACATGGGTAAAGTTCTAAACCAAAAAATCACATCGCGAACGCCGAGACGTGAAACCTTAAGTCTCCAAGCCCCTCATCAAAAGATCCTTGCTTAAATCATATACTCATGCCTCCAAAAAAGCGCGAACGCCCTCTTTTGGCCCATCTTCAAGCCCTAAACCCTATAAACCCTTAAACCCTTCAACCCCTAAACCCTAAACCCCTAAACCCTTAAACTCCTAAACCCTTAAACCCTTAAGCCCTAAACCCTAAACCCTAAACCCTATAAACCCTTAAACCCTAAACCCCTAAACCCTTAACCCTATAAACCCTTAAACCCTCAACCCCTAAAGGACCCTTAACCCTGAAACCCCTAAACTCCTAAACCCTAAACCCCTAAACCCTCACACCCTGAAACCCCTAAACGCTTAAACCCCTAAACCCCTAAACCCCTAAACCCTTAAACCCCTATGAACCCTATAAACCCTATAGACCCTGTCTGAGGCACCTTTCTGGGTCACACGAAGCGCCCGGAGCCGCCGAGCTTCCAGGAGGGAGCCATTGGGCCCGACGGGAACAAGGCCCACACCCCCCCGAAGGGGTGGGTTTTGGGGCCTTTAGGGGGGGGTTTAGGGGTGATAGGGGTTATAGGGGTTTAGGGGTTATAGGGGTTTGGGGGTTTAGGGGGTTTAGGGGTTTAGGGGTTTAGGGGTTTAGGGTTTAGGGGGGTTTGGGATTTATATGGGTAGGGAACAAGGCCACACGAAGTGGTTTCGCTCTGGAGTTTGTTAAGCGAAGAGTCTTATATGCGGTTTCTTTAGGGTCTGTTGCAAGGGCCTTGCGAGGGGTGTAGAAGTTGTGTGGTGTTCCCTACAAGACCACGTGGGAGTTTCAGTTGGGGGTTTATGGCTTAAGGCTGATGGTCAAAGGATTGTGGGTTCAGCTTTGTAGGGTAGGGTTTAGGGCTTTCAGGTTTGAGGTTTGGGGTCCTTGTACTAGACACGCTCTGAAGTCGATACCGTCCGACAGCTGATGCCAGGTTTGTGTTCAGGACCGCTACTGGTAGTGGCTTATAGCTCTGGTTGACTCTTTTGTATATTTGATTTATTGCTTTTTGCATGGGGCTTCAGTTGTTAGTTCCTGTTGTTACTGTTCGCAGTTCTGTTCTGTTGCGGTACGCTTTCTGTACCGTGTAGCTTCTTTGCGAGTGACCCGTTTTTCGCTGAAAAGTTCTGGTCTGCCGCCAGTAGCCAGTGTGACATTTTGTTTTTTGGACGGACCATGCTTCACTATAACTGTTCCGGCAGACACCTTGTATGTTGTGCTAGCATAGTTTTTTCCTCCTGGGACTACAGTAACTGCAAGCCTTCCACGGCCTCAGCGTCCTATTCTGGAAGGACAATCAATCCTAAATACACACTGCCGAAGTATTGAGTACACGCCCTATACCCAAAGACTGTACCATCCCTTAGTTGGGATTTTGTTGGCTCCTCGTCATTAAGCCTCGCCCCCGTAACATAGAATCCTCAACCCTAGTTCTGTAGCCGCTTCTTCCCTTCCAATGACCGCACGGAAACAGAACCATCCCTTAATTAATGTGTTCCTTTGCGCTGAAGGCCTGCTGTGAGCTGTATCAAAAATAAAATCTCAAATGATTAGTTTCAGTAGTCCTTTCCACTCTTTTTGTGGCTATGGTGTCGTATACTCCAAAACCGAGCCAAGCACGGAGTGTTGACGGCCCGCATCCCGATTCTATCATTGTCAGTGAGCTCTCCAAGTGTGTCCCTGAGCCGGCCATTGCGGAAATTACTCCGCTTGATGGGCCCAGCGTGGGTTTCTTGCCTCACCAGGACTATGTGGACGTTGAATTTGAGAGCTCCGGAAAATGACCTGTCTTTATCAAGTCTCGCCAATGCCCTGAGTTCGAGCTACTTTGGCTTCCTGATGGGACTTGATTGGAGCTCTCCAGTTGGCGGACAACCCGTCGTGCTGCGGCGTTGTCGAGAAGAGCGACTCTTTTCAGTCTCGCTACGCCGTCCGTTTTCGTTCGGCTGATGTGCTTCGTCAGTGTGCTGCCGACAACAAGATCCGAGATTTTCGCAAGCTTGGGCGACGGATGCTCGCAGGCATCCACTCCACTTCGGGTTTTCATAGCTTTGCCCTTCCATCAGCCGCAGACTGTAGACCCTAACGCTTCGACACCCTGAAAACCTAAAGCCCTGAAAGCCCAAAGCCCTAAAGCCCAAAACCCGAAGAGCCTGAAGCTCTAAAACCCCAACACCCCAACAGTCCCCTTCTTGAAATCTCCGAGCCCCTGGGCCTGAGGCGACACTTCCCAGGGCGCTGCAGGTAGGCGGCGGCCAGCCCGGCCGGGATCTCGGGCAAAGACAAGACTTTAGGAACTTTAGGGCCGGGTCTACACACGATTCATGGTGTTGTCTTTTTGGGACTCTGGCGGTCATTTTCAGGTGTTTTTGGCTGTAGGGTCTGGGCTGAAACATTTTTTCGGCTTGGGGCTCTTCAACACGATTTAATTTAGTGTGCTGTCTGGGAGGCTTGTGCAAGGCTGTGAAAGGCTCATTTCAGACGTTGGTGTTAAGGTTCGGGGTTTGTGCTAAGAACACCAGGGTTGAGTCTCGGCTGAATGATGACCGGAGCACACAAGCAAGCCCCGGCCGAATCGTCTGAAAACTCTGATACCTACAGCGCCTAAGCTTGAAACCTGAACCGAAAGCTGCGACCTTTGCCTGCGACCGAGTCGACAAGACATCAAAGGGCGTCCAGCGCGGCGACAACAACGAGGCAACTTTGGGTTGAGTTTAGGACTCGGTGGTTGGTCTTGACGTGCGCAGAAAGCACGGTGTCCTGGCACTTGCACATCTTTTTCGAGTTGGCTAGAAGCACTGTGCAGAACCGCGGTAGCTTTGCTCTTAATTTAACTTCTTAAACTATGGTGTGAGTGTACGTATTTTCGATCGTGCTCTCTCGAAGGGGGAAGGCATATGGACAAATCCCTCCCTCGCCCCCAGACACACGCATACACACACACACACCCGCACATGCAGGCTGAAAGCTACATACTGAGAGAGGTAAGGTAGAAGTCTGAATAGCTCCCACCAGTATGCCAAACTATTATCGTCTTACAAAATCGTATACTGTATACCCGAAGCAGACTTTTCTAGTCGCTAAGCCCCTCATAGTATTGGCCTGGTTGGGTTCTACCTTGCCTGAAGGACCTAGGGATCTACGCCGGGTGTCTTGCTGCGGGACTTAGGGTCAGGCATGGGCTTCATTTTTTAGGGTAAGGGGTTACGGTTTGGGTATGGCTTCTCTGATCCCCGCGGCTGGCTATAGCCGAACATCCTGCCAGCCTGAACCTGAAGCTACATCCCACCCAAACCCCAATGTGACAAATTGAACAGTTCAGCATCCCACCTCGAGCGATGTCTGTTTATCTACAAGAAAGGAACACGGCCTGATTTTGCACAGTATTTTTGCGACATAGTCAAGTATGATACCGCATAAACGAGAGCAACATGTAGTGAAATATACAATATTGTAGTATGATTGAAAGATATATGACGAAGTAGCAGAGCACACGAGACAATAGGAGTTTGCCATGGTTCGATAGATTCAGTAGAATATACTCGAATAATTTTGACCAGACTATAACATAATATGGTGTAATATACCATAAAGGATAACCATCTCTATCATGATCTGATATCACATTGCACAGTTAGTTATACATATATATAATATAACATAATATAACATAATATAACATAATATAACATAATATAACATAATGTAACATAATATAATATAATGTTATATTATGTTATGTTAAATTATATTACATTATATTGCATTATATTACATTATTTTACATTATATTACATTATATT
>CAJNJA010035585.1:0-60321 GCA_905231915.1 Symbiodinium necroappetens
AGTTACAGCATTGCAGGGGGGCAGTGGACATTCTGGAAGGTACTGCCCAACGAAGACCTTTCCAGTTTGTCGTGAAATGGATTGGGGACGCTCAATCCACGTACCTGCGTGCTTGTATGTTTGAAGAGCCCAGTTGCCTTGTACAGCACAATAATAAGCAGAGCATACAGGATGAGCCTTGAGGCCAGACAGGTACCAGAACCTTCATGCTTTCATGATACATCAAGCAGTGCTTGAGAAACAATTGATGAGTGGCTGCGCGATGGATGCCTAAGTGTGTGCATATGCATGTGTTAATGTAGGTATGTATGTGTGTATACCTATAGAAAAATACAGATATGATAGTTATACAACTCTATCTGATCCGAAATAGACTTAGGCACATGTATCAACATCACATTTTACGGATGCATTCGTATGCGTGTATATACACGCGTCTTTTTGCATGCATCTCTGGCAACAAAATCCAATTTGAATTGTTCGCCTCTCTCTTTGCATTCCCCAGCAGGCGAAGAGCTTACGTTGTCCGTCCGACGGCCCGAGCATCGCGAGATCTCCCTCGTGAGGGAAGGCAACAGCTTCTTGATTGAATCTGTTCGCATGCAAACTCCGCAGGCACTTGTGCCACCAAGTCGCCGTCACATTTTAGCAGGAGCACGTGCAAGGTAGAGATTCCTCAACCATGACTTGCTATCTTCCCAAATGTTCTGCTAATTGCAGTCGCGACAACCTGTCGTTGCCAGTTTTGGACTCTGTGTCCGCAAGTATAAGGCTTGGGAGTCAAGCTGCATTACAAGCGACTGGGCAGGCAGATTCAGTATTCCAGCAGGTGCCGAACAAAGGCAAGGTAGATCTTGCAGAACCTGTTCAGGATCCGAATTTCAGCTTGTTCTACTTCTCTAACCGAGGAAATCATCCCGAGGAGTCGTGATCAACGAGTGGCTAGGATGCAGACTAGTGTGCACAGGCATGCTGAGGCAGCTTTGTTTTCGTCTCAATCCGGGGTGGACTGAGCAGTTTTTTGTGTTTTGCTGACGACACCGGCTGTGCTGTCATGACAGGCTGATGCCATTCAGACAGCGAGTTGTAATCCCTTCGAACCTTGAGCACCGGACTCTTTGCGAGCTTTTATCTCATACCTCAGGATCCTCCCGGATGGTCTCTTGAAGAATTGGAACGATGCCCATCCGTCTTCGAGAATAGTGCCTGGGGACCGGATCCTGGCAATTGGTGGCGCAACGTCGGGAGCAGAGGACTGCTGACGATGTTTGTGGGTTTTCTTCCTTTGTGTTGGCTCGCCCTTTTCGGACGTTTGAAATCTGTCGCGGGGCAAGGGGGAATTGAGATTGAAACGAAGGGGCGCATGCTTGAAAGATTGAATGGCAGTGGTTTATGGTTTGTCGTTGGATGGCCACCCCTGGCGCCCCTGGGGCTGTTTCCCCAAACCCCGCTTCCGGAGTTGTCCATAGGATGCATTTAGGGGATCTTCGAAGTTGTTGTGCCTCCCGAGGGGAAGAACGCTGGCATGATTCCATTCTGGGAAGTCTTGAAACAATTTCTCATGCAATGAGACACGAAGAGTGTCCAGTCAGGACATGACAAAGATGCCAGGAACTTAATTCTGCGGTCGGCAAACGCTGTCCGGTGTCAAATCAGTTGAGCTGTTGTAAGCCGACAGGTTGTCCACGGACGACAAACTGGACCTCACGATCCTGCACTATGGCCAGGCGCCACGGTTTTGAGGGATTGACGCGCTTCGCCGAGAGGGGGTTGGAAGCTGAAGGGTGGGGGGGATCAAACTGACACGAGAGGGCCTAAGCAGAAAAAAAGTTTGCATGGGCTTTCTATGGCGGTCTCATGAGGTGTGGAAACGTCCGGTATCAGTGCGGGAGAGTCACGTGTCATCTTGCTCGCCTGAGGAATGACCGAAGGGCTCTGAGCGCCTTAGGCGCCTTCGGCCTCAGGTCTTCCTCACCGCGGCTTGAAGAGCACGCAAACAGGATCTTTGAAGCATTGGAAGATGTTGCGGTACTTGCTCACCGCTAGGTGTGGAGATCGGAATCTGCGTCACATCTGCAATGCTGGTTGCAGCAGATCTCCCCATCGCTCACAATGCTGATTACTCTTTCCAGACTCGTGAAGCTCAGCTGCGCCCAGACTGAATGCCAGCCCGGAGTCCCTGCAGCCTCCAACCCTGTTCGAGATCCGTGCCTAAGTCCAGGTTCAGGGTTGTTTTAGGGTGCCGTTCTGGCCGTCCGGGGTGGACAGCTTCCCGACCGAAGTGCCGGGACGGCAGGGCCGTCGTGCAGCTTGCGAGAGGCCGTTTGGCTTGGCGAAACAGAAGTACTACTGTGCTGGTTGTGCTTCGCGTTTCCAGGTTACATTGCTCTTTTTGTCCGCAGCGTGGTCAGGCAATGCAGGAGCACAGCTTTCGACGGCCAGGTTCACAGAGAGTTGGATGGACTTCCGTCACAATTTCAGTTTTACCACGCAGCATCGAATGGATCCGAGGCACGCCAGCGAAAAGCAGCCCAAAGCGTCTCCGGCACATCTTCAGGCCGAACCCTGACTTATGCTATCTTGCAAGTGCTGTCACGGACTATTATAATGGTAACCCAATTCGGCCTTCCCTCTATGAAGCTCTCATTCGGCCACATCCTGTCCATTCAGTTTCGACGCGCCACAAGTGTTTGTCTGCGGAAAGGCTGCACACCGGTGCAAGTGAAACCGCAAAAGCCTTACGTTGCCTGCATAGGCCATTTGTAAAGAAAGATCTGGAAGCATGGTTGGGAATGTTTGTCGTCGATGTGATGGCCGGCGTCAGGCCGAAATGTGTGCAGAATGGACTGCATGGTGGTGAGTATAGGAACAGCTGTGTTTGTGCAAGAAGAAACTGTTAAACACGCTTCTTCTGAAGGAAGGCAGAACGAATTTGAAAAAGTCTCAGACGTTTCTCCTGTGCCCGGGTGGTGAACGGACGTCCAAACTTTTGAGCTGCCAGCTCGGTTGGAAAGGCAGAGAGCTGCGGTAGTGAGCAGAGCTAAGACATATGCGAAGTAACACGTGCTTTGCACTAATTCTTTGCTGATCGTGTCTGGTTGCCACCTCGTGCGTCTTTATTCCTCTCTCCCATGTTCAACCTCGTGTAGATCCTTACTCGTAGCCACCTGTTATCAATGGGAGCATGGATTGCGAACCCCATGTTGATCAAGCAGTTTGATTGGAAGCCGCAGCGGTCTGTGGCAGCGCAGCTTTCTTGCCCCAGGGATTGCGAAACAATGTACTTCATTTCGCAAACCGCCCGGCGCCCATGGTTGGAGCTGGATGGAGTAATCAAGGAACATCAAGTGAAGCAAGGAGAGCTTGGTTTTCGGGGAATGTTCTCTGGCGGCCAAGGTGCTGTGGCGAATTGCCGCGACACTCGGTACCGTCCAGTCGTACTTGCTGAAGGCCATATTTCCAACATTCATCCCCGCAGATTCTCCCTCGATGCACACAGCCACACAGCCTCGTGCGATGTTGCGGGTGCCAGTCTCGAGGCAGAGGATCCGAACTCACCCAAACTGAAACTCCACAAGGCGGGCGTCGTCTGGACCTCCACGACGCTCTGGCTCAGCTCGACGGTGCTTCCCTTGCTGGGACTGGATGTTCGGGTATCGCTGGCTTGCACGTGGCATTCGCATTCCCGGAGTCGCGTATGAGGTGAAGTGGAGACTTCGGCGGCCGAGGCCATCAGATTTCTCCGGAAACTCTTCCTCTCTGCCTCTCCCTTGTCTGACTGCTAGAGCCTGCTAGAGGTCGGAAAGAAAGCCATTGCCGAGGCATGTGGCATCAAGCTGTCGCGTGATTGTGATGAACAGCTCCGCTTCTGTGCCTGCCGAGTTCCTGCGAGATCATCGAGTGTCCTACCAAAAGAACTGGAGTGTCGTCAACGATCTCAAGAACTTGGTCGACATGCCTGTGAATCTAACAGTGTGTGTGCAGCGGTGTGACGACCCTTTGTCCGGTCTACATCAAACGGAGCTCAGTCGGAATTCACGTCATCAGTCACCTGTGGAGCCTGCAGCTTCCAATAGATTCCAAGGCAAGACAATAGAAATTGTGCTGACATTGACTCTTCTGTGATGCCCAGCTCCTGCTGCTGCTGCTCTCCCGTAGCCTGGATAGCCTCGGGGGTTGTTTTCTGCTGGATGGTGTAATGCTTCGAATTTAGAGACGAGCAGTGGGGAGACACTGCCCAGCAACTGGGGCTGTGCATTTACAGCTCCAAGCGCACAAGCGGACAAACTCAGCAGCTGCACAGTACTTGGCGTTTGGATCATGTGTCGCCTTGTCGGGAGCAGTGCTGTGAGCCTCACAGTTTGCTTTTCTTGTTTTCTTCTTCCTCTGTGGTGCGGTGCTGTGACCCAGACGAAACTGAGACGACGGACTTGCCATCGGATTGCGGGACTTCTTGATCGCCTCGTTCATAATGTATCATGGCAGTTCCAGCCCAGCGCCATCCTGTGAGCCTTCCACCGACTGGTACTGTTGGAGAAGCTTTCTTGTCCAGTCACTCAATAGTCGTAGTCTCGTTCCAAGAGACAAAGTCTGAGCCTCGCCCTCGCGAGGCCTCGCGCTGCTTCGAAGCTGCCAAGGCCAAACTGGAGGCACACCGCAAGCGGTGTGTGAGCGGTTCCGGTCGCGTTGTCGGACGGACCGCTGGATCACTGTGGATGCTACTCAGGATGTGCTGGGTGCTTGGTTTTGGTTCCGCTTCGATGCCTAAACCCAAGCAGATTTCCAAACAAACCACATCGTGCGAAAGCTAGCACAACGTCTGCACTCGAAATTGAGTCGGGTAACAACATGGACTCCGTGTGGAAGATCCTCGCAGTACCAGCGGTGCCCTCGATAAAAGCCGCAAGGTGGCCATTGCGAAGGTCCTTGCCGATGCTGGCCGTGAGGGCCGTGGCAAGCCGGACGGTCAGGCAAAGGCAGGTCCGTGCTACTAACATCATATGACTATATGTTACGTTCTGCATTTTAGTCTGCGGTTGGACACCTAGAGCTCCGCGACTGGTGGTCCGGTCTCGACGGGAAAGGGCCACCACTAAGGGTCACTTTGTCCAAAAACGTTCGTCGCATGCAGGCCGTTACGCCGCTGGGCTGGGTATATGCCCCAGCATCAGAGCCGGCATGCGCTGTGTAGCTTCGAGAGCAGTCCGGAGCGTACTTCCTGGAGCCGGTGGCTGAGGACGCCTGTGAGTTCAGGCCGACACTACCACCTTTGGAAGCCACCAGATATGATACAGGGCTGCTCCCCCGGGGTGCCATTTGTCTTGCTTGGGTTCTCGGTCTCTCGGCTTCTTGGTCTCCCCCCATCCTCTCATGCTTTGCGTGGCTGCTAAGCAGCCAGAAAACTAGGGCACTGGGCAGCGTGTTCTACAGAGATATAGTTGCAGCTATTTGCTAAAAATAATGTCGTCCTTAGGGTAGTTGTTGCCATGCTCGATATGGAGGCGTTCCCACTCGCACTGGCTGACTCAGATCATTCCATGACACGCGTCTCCTCCCTCGTCCCTCGCTGGGGTTTGGCGTTGGGGCTCGCGGTGGCGATCCCATCTTCCGCAAACTACAACTGTAACGAGGCGACGGGGCGGGATCCGGCAGCATATAAACTGAGCTCTGGCGACCATGGGAACCCCAAAGAGGAGCTGTCCCCACACAGCTCGTTGTTGAGTTGGCCGGAGTCTCAGGTGGAGAAGGCGCTGCGGGATCTTGCCCAGGAGGTGGATCCACAGAAGCATCGCCGTGGCGGCGGTGCAGAGCCTCAATACTTCATATCTTCAGTTCTTGGGAGCTCAAGCTCGGTAAGGTTTGGGGAGGGCGTTTTCTTTTGCTTTTGGCGTCGGTGAGTCCATAGAGTGCGGTGCACCGGGCTTCAGTGGTTTGCATCCGGATTGCTGTGATCTAGCGAGCATGTTGCAGGAGTTGAGCGGGGCCGTCCACAGTCTCCATAGCAGCAGGGTTTGATTTGGAGAAGCAGACGTACTGCTTAGTAGATTGTCTGCTTGGTCGAAATCTTGTTGGACGACTGCCATGCTTGTTTGTTCATGTGCTCAGGCTTCAATGCCGGGTGGGTAGCGGAAACCTTCGCCAAGTTGGTTGGGGGCACGCCGGGTCCTTTTCCAGAAATTTCCAGATAATATGCCGATGTGCAGCAGGCTTGACATGCATCGACCATGCCGCCACACATGTTCCTAAGGCCCGTGACTCCGCGAGGAACCTGCCGGGCTTGGACCCTCAGTTTTGCATTCTTACATGAGCCTTGCTCCTGCCGACTTCCGCTGTGGCAATGTCGATCCATTTGCCGCCTAACCTTTCAATCAAAGAGAGAGGCAGGTGCTCTTCTCCGAAAGGCCCGTTTCACCCAACCAAGACAAGAACAAGGGCGCAGCTTCGCGCAGAGGGTGCGAGGGTGGCACATGTGCTCGAATGTGACTGTACTCAATCATCGCCGGCTTTTGAATCAAAGACATCCAAAGACTGAGAGGACCGTCTTTTGCTACCAGTAGTGTCAAAGACCGAGCGACCGAGGCCGATGCCCTGCTCCAGCCAGCTCCTGCTGCCTGGGAGCACCCGCAGGGCAAGGCGCGAGGTTTTTTTTCCTTGTCTAGAGTGCACCGCTGCCCTTCTCTGCCTTCGCGAGGTGGGTGGCTGGGTGGATGAGGCCTTTGTCGCAGGGTGCCCAGGTCACTTAGGTGACAATTGATGGAGCATTCGTGCAAAATCCCTTCCCAGGCCCTGATGGATGATTGCAAGCTCAAGGAACTTCCGTCCAGGCACTGGTGCCCAAAGCAGAGACGCAGTCAGAGCCTGTCACAAGCCCTGCAGGAGCCTTTGTGAAGGTGTGGGTGCCTTGCAGAGGCTGAAGTCGCTTGGAGGATGGGCTTGGGTGGCCTTCGCCTAGACCCCATCTGTACCGCTGCTGCAAAGGGAAGCAGTCTACACAGACAAGTCTGAAAAAGGAATCCAAAGGGATCCTCAAGAATGCCAACCTATTTTCCGGGCATTCCGAACCATGTCTCTCACTGCTCGTCGGCGTTTCTTCAGAGGGTTCTCAGCTTGAAAGGCTGCCTTCCGCTGTCTGCCTGGCATGAATGCCGGTAGCTTTAAGCATGTCAGGCTATAGTCGCTGAGCCCTGCGCAAAATCGAAGCCCAGCAAAGGCCGTTCGGTTGCTTGATATCTGCATGCATGCGGCATATTAAGTAGCCCTTGCATGGTGACCATTTAACTGGCTGAACCTCGCCGAAAAGGTTCTTTCCTTGAGCACCAACGCACAAGATATACAACAGACTTCAGATCAAATGGCTTTCGACAGCTCAGCACAGCATGACATGGCGTGACTTGTTTCGCTGTTGGATTTTCACACACTAGTAGCCAGTAGCAATGCAGGGCGCTTCGGGGGCCCTGCTGCCGGCATTGGGAGATGCTCTCTGGACAGTGGCCGCGGTGGCTGCACCTCGCGATCTCCAACGGCTTGCGCATGTCTCTCCTGCTGTGAACGTGCTGCTCTCTCCGGTGGCAGAAAGAACAGCGAGGATCTCGGAGCTGACGCGCTCCCTGAACTGCCTGCCTGTGCAGTTCGGCTTCCCCTTGGCCAGCTTGGGCCAAAAATGGCTTGAGGAGGCCCTGGCGAGGTTCAGCACGTTGAAACTACTGCGCTGGCGCGAGAAGGCAGGTGAGCTCGCAGGTTGGGTCCCCACGGAGGAGGACCGCTGGCCCGCCTTGTCCAGGGAAGCCTTGCTCTGTGCCATGGCGGCTGTGCGTGCAGCGAAGCCAGAAAACCGCCTTCTCTTTGCGGCGGTCCTGAGACTTCAGCCGCTGGCGGAAGCAGAGGGAGAGAGGTTAGAAAGGACGGAGATCTGGACTGCACCCTTGGCTTTTGAGTGGGCCGATGGCCCAGCTGCAGACCCTTTGCAGATGGCTCTGCAGCTTGGCTTCCTGGAGGGCGAAGCACGGCTTAACCTCGAGATGATCTCAGGTGTGACATGCGCAGCGAAACCTGTAAGTCACTGTAAGTCTTGAGGCTGAAGGAGCTGTGCATTCAATCGCTTTTCCCTGTCAGAGGCGGCTGGTCGGATTGGTCAGAGTGCTGGTCAACGCAAGCTGGCACACTCGAAGCTGCCGTGACGGTGGTGGCTATGCTTCCAAACGAGAGCCACCTCCTTCTGGAATCTACTGGCAACGGTGCCTCGGCCGAAGTCTTCCGTTCACGACTGTGGGGCTGTGCTGTCTGGCAGGCTCAATGATGGCTGTTGGACCAACACCTGACGCACAGTCGCTACGGCGACTTCTGGAAAGTGGTATGCCAGCTGTCGTTTCTCTGGGCATGCTCCGCTGGGGCTGCTGGGCAGAATCTCACGTGCAGGAGGGGTTTCTTTGTTTGAATGTGTGTGCCTTGATTCAGGGAAGCTTTGCTGAAAAGAAATACCAGCGTGCAGAACACCCTGCGAGCAGCAACGCTAGGGCGCGAAAGGAGGGCAGAACCATGAAGACTGGCACAGCGGTTTGGAGGTTTGCAACGATGAGTGTGGGGTGAAGTGGTCTGCGAGGAAGGTAGAAAGACCGCGCAGGAGGCAGCTCATGTCTTGCGGTGTTGACGACGACAATTGCACTGGCAAGCCTCGAGCATCAGTGCTGCTTCTGTCAAGCCTCTGTTTGGAATCATGAGTGCGACATAGTGCGACGGTTCTTTGCAAAGCTGCACTCTCGGAGTGCTCTTCCAAAGCTCTTGGGAGTTGTCCTTTCTTTGCATGTGTTGCCTGTTGGGGGGTAAAGACGAAGAGCGCAGCTCTTTTGCGAATCTGACCAAGGCAACGATTGTCCAGCTTGGAGACCGCGGGAACTTCGCCGCATTGAGAGGAAGTCTGCAACATGAATCCTCGTTAGGGACGAAAGAGGACAGTTGTCGTATTGCAGAGTTCGCAAAGCGAACACCCTGTACAGCGTAAAGCGAGCACGGTAAGGCTTCAGGCACTACATACCTCTGCAATCCCGAGTGGCGAAAGAAGCTTGTAGCAGCTTGTGATGTGATAATAAATAGCACGTGTGCTCATGATGTGAAGGTCTTGTCTGAGTGACAATTTCTTCGTTTTTGGCAGCTTCGGGTTCACATGGTCATTGCCTGACACATGTTGTGCAGTAGTTTCAGCCAGTCTTGTCGTCGTCAAGCTCAGTGACATCTGATTCTACGGTCTAGTTTCCAGTGCATCTGAATCTAACCTCATGCAGCATGCATCTAAGAATCTAAAGCTTCCTTGCCTATCTCGTCATACTTATCACAAGCTTACAGGCCATCCTGCAACCCTCATCTACACAGAGGCGGCAAACGGCCATCGCACCATCTGCCTTGAGCAGCCAATCGCGTCATGCCATGATGGACTGCATCCCCGAGGACACGCAAAACGTGTCTCAGAAAGGAGTCCGGCAAGTCGCCCATGGCAATCCGATGCAATCTCCGAGTCCCTTGGAGGTCCCTTCCAAGTGATATGAGGACGTGCCAGCAACAGCTGGTCCAATTGTCGTGGAAGGTGGCGAACATCATTCAAGTTGGATGTTGGATGTGATGGGATGTGATGATGCCTTCTGGCCAGCCCAGCTCTGTTTCCCTATTAGCTGATATGGTTGTTGTGGTTGCAGATGGGATACCTGGAGCCCGCCTCGCCAGCTCTGTTTCCCATTCCGTCCAGCCTAGGCCGCATAGCTAGCGCTTCAACCACATCGTAAGCGCTTCAAGCGCTTCGTGGGGAGTGCCATCCGGAAAGACTACAGAACACACGACCACGACCTGTCCAGGACAGCCTGGCTGCAGGCTCCTGTCCTCGGGAGCCCCCGGCGCCATCCGACGGGGCCGCCTAGAGTGGATTAAAGATTTTCTTTCCCTGTATACACAGCCCATTGCAGCCTCTGCTTTATTAGGTTAACGTGCGCAGTCTGGCCTGATTTGCATTCTGAATGGCCCCGGCTCAACATTCAACACAGCTAAACAAGGATCATTTTAGACAATGGCATCACCAAACCAATGTTGAAAGCAGGAAGTGGGGAGCAAGGAAGAGAGGAAGGAGCAATCCGTTCGCGATACCCTGGCATTCTGTCCACTCATGTCCACTCGCTCCAGCCAAGGACGCGAGCTCCGAGTTCTCATCGGCCGCTTCTTTGAGCCGCCAGTGCACTGAGTTCAGCGATGCTGCAGCCCTGGAGACATCCTGGGATTCGTAATTCTCCGCGATCTGTTGCGCCACGCCTGCGACGCTTCAGTCAGCAGGGTGCAGGGCTGGCAGTCTTTGCTGCTTTGCACTCGCAGGAGCTCATGTCGCGGCAGTTCACAGACTTTGCGACAAGGCGAGGCTTTCATAAAGCAATAAGAGCCTACGGAAGAGCAACCGAGGCAGGGCGACTTCTGGGTGCGGAAATGCACGGAGCCCGTCGTCAGCCAGAGGCCGAAGACCCAGGACCCGAGACAAGGCCCGGACTCCTCGGTCTGTAACCGGACTCCGGCTTTAGATCTCCGTCTGAGCAGGCCAGTTTGGGAGGCAGTCCTCGTGCCCAACTCCGAGTCGCCCTCAGGCCCCGCTGGGGATGGGGGACGTAAGCGGGGACCGACTCACGCCGTTGCCTTGCACCGACTCCAGATGGCCTTTGACGGCTTTGAGGGCCTGGGCTTGGCGAACTTCGACCAGACCATCAATGAGGAGTCGCAGGGGGAGAAGCAGGAGCCTCACATGCAGAGGATGGAGACCCTTTCAAACTCCAGAGGTTGTCGTGCTGGATCAAGCATGCCTGAAGAATCGCAAAGTTGTGAATGGGATGTGGCTCAGGCAACCAAAGTGCACAGGTTTGTAACTTGCCACGTCATGTGCTTCTCAGTCCTCGGCCTACATGGAGCTGCATTTGGCTTTCTGAGACGCTGTGCAAGTCGTCACGCACACAGCACGTAGGGCCTTGTGACACGAAGGCGGAAGGGTGCAGACCAGGGAAGAGGGGGAAGGCTGATTCCGTTGCCGAGAGCGGCATGGTTGGTTATTCCTACATTGCGTAGAGGTTAGTGACGAGTGATTCGTACATAGGACTCGTAGCAGTAGTGGCCGTGCCCGATGTGCATTTCTACTGCTGAAGCCCGAGATCTTCAATGTGTTTCGCATTTCTAGGCCTTCGACTGCAATCTTGCTTCCAAATCGTAACAATACATTCCTTCTTCTCGAGGAAGCCCTGCATAATGGGTTGGGTCTGGGGTCTCCCGGGCAGGGTTGCGGCTTATCAGGCGTCCACTCAGATTATCCGTTTATCCCCCATACCTATTGCATCGAAGCTAACCTCGAACTGCTGTTGAAAACTGAAACACCAAAAGTCCTTGGTTTTGTGCACTCCTCATCTCATCTGGCATGTAAACTTCATGAATTTATGAGTGAACTACATTTTGCCGTACAGGCACGTGTGCATAGAGCATTGCAGCGTTGATGTTGCGGCTACAACAGGAGGACGACAAGGACGACCTGATATCCAAAGCGATCTGTGCAGCGGTGGCCGAGTGCGACTTCAGTGCGACCTGGCACGGAGGGTCTCGGTTGTTGTGTGAGGCGGAACAACTACGAAGCAATGCCAGATCCATGTCAATGTCGAAAGGATGCAGTGGCTGAGCGAAGTAAAGCACACGACCAAGAGGGATCCGGACCGAGGTCGCAATCGCGGATCCTACTGGTCTGGACTTCGAGCTTATCGAGACTCGTCTGAAGGGGCTTGGGCTTCAAAGGTCGACATGCACCACGGGACGGAGGGCGGAGATGGCTCGTCACACTTCGGAGCTTCCTCTCTCCCTTTGGCATCTGAGGCGGTCTCCGAGGAGTTTCACCGACTCACCGGCTATTCAGCGGAGGAGTCGGTCGGTGACACGGCATGGCATCTGTTTGCGTGTACCGAACTGACTTGCAATCGCGCTGCTGTGTTTGAGTTTTCGCACACTGTGCGGTCCATATTTAAACGGGCAATTGCTTGAGGAGCAGAGCACTCATAGTCTTTACTTTTGTTGCTTTGCTTGCATTGCCACTGGGTGTCTTATCCAAGCTCATGTTAGATCGAGCCTAAACCCATTCTGTGTCAGAACGTGAGGTGAGAATTGCCGTTTCCTCAACTCTGGCTGTCCGAACGATGCTGGGGCGGCGCTGCGCCTGGCTTGCGAGACCGGCGCGCTTCTTGGCCAAAGAAAAGCGGTGGAAGCAGAACGCAGCTGCAGAAAATCATAGCGCGAAGCCGGGTGTCATGCCGCCTCAGAACGGAATCAGTCGGGGCAGAAATATTACAGAAACCCAAGCCGATACGTGTCCATTGAGCTTTCTCTGGAACGCCGGGAGTGGAAGGCGATCGGAATGCAAGACTGGCAGTCTAGGGTAAAGAGCCGGTACTGAATTTACAATCTGAGCCCAAACATGGGTTCCTTCTGCTATCCCGACGCCTCTGGGGTCGCGTAGCAGATTTTCGTCGCCAGCGGCGCCACAACAAAAGTTCATTTTGTTCCTCCAACTTGATCAGCAATCCAAGAAGGGGAACCTCATGTCCGTGGCTCGTGGTGCTTCACGGATTTGCAAGCCGAGGCCCTTCACCTCCATCCTCGTCAACCGACGCAAATCAGGCGCGGGACAGTGCATCCGAAAGTCGACTCTGAGGAGGCCTCCTGGTCTTTACAGGAGGTTGGCCCAGGTTCCACTAGTAACTAGGGCGTCTCGGGCGGAGGCCGTGTCAAGCCAATGAAAGATCTCGGCCGGACACAAGCGATGACTGCAATGAGGGCATGAGCCGCAACGCAGAACACGAGTCACAAGGCCATACAAGGCCAGGCTGAGTCGGACGCTCCGGTTAGGAGAACCCCCCACCCCGACAACAGCCATCCGCACTCAGATCCTCAGCCACCAGTAGTCCCTCGGTCAGCCCGGCAGCAAATCGAATTGCGTCGAGGATCTCGTGACCCGCTGCTAGTCCAATGTCGGGATTGTTCTGCATCAGCACGAGGTTGTTCCATGGATCATAAGTCCTCGTGCTCAGGTAGGCCACTTCGTGATTCTTGACTGCTGATTTTGTTTCAGGCCAATCCAAAAAACCAAAGTGGAGGGTGTCGCGGATTGAAGAAGCTCGTCATGCCTGAACCGCTTTGATGAGTAGCGGTTTGTGTAGGATTTCATTTTTCTGATAGTGGAAAGTTAACGGTTAACTAAGAGCATCTGCTTCCGAAGTTTATAGGTTGTACGAAGCAGCGGTGCAAGTACGTTGATAGTATCTTGCCTGGGTTGCAACTGCACGTGTTCACGACTTGAGTTACAGTCCCACCACATCATGCTGTGCCCGCAGCAGAATCGGAAAGCACGCTGCCAGCGCCTCTATGTTTGGTGCTTGTGAGACAACCGTTCGTCGATCATCAACGCCCGATCTCCGTAAATGCTTCAAAGACTAGCCCTAGACCCGAAGCTAGTCATCTCCGAGCCCTTCTCATCTTGAATGGTCATAGCAACCCGGCAGCGGTAGGGCCAAAACAGTTGACTAGTCTTGTCTGTTGCCTTCAACAAGGGTACTTGTTGCTCTAGCTCGAGGTTTCGGGAGGGCACAAGACGTCACTCGTTTGCAGTTTTCGGCCAATCTCACACATGCCGCCGTCCCTGCCTGCCTGTGCACGCGACATATTGATATGATGAATTCGATATCCCAGAGGTGCATCTTGCACTCTTACAAGCCTACTGGAACAAAATTGGAATGCATTCAATGATTTGCCGGTTGATCTCCGCCATGCTGCAATCGTTATGTTCTTTTCGTTTCGCGACAGGTGAGTTCTTTCTCAACCTCCTCTCAATGCGTGGCCTCGTCCTTGCGACTGATAGTGCCACCGGTGAGGCAGGCCGATTCAGGGCAGCCACATCACAGAGTGCTGGCATTCTTCCGGAGGACATTTGGATCCTTGTCTCTGTGCAGCGCGACGTGTCGCTGCTACCCGCTGTGGACTTGCCGAGCAACGACGCGTTCATGCTCAAGGCGCAAGTCGTACCCAGAAGGGTTTCAGGTTGCGCACAGAGTCGCTTTCGTCCTTGCGATCTGTGGGGATGGGTCGGGTTCCGGTTTGACATGATGTGGCAACGTCGAACAGGTAGCGAATCGCATTACTCGGCGACTGTACAAGTATGCCACAGAGCTGGGCCGCCTGGCTGACATGCACAGACCGGCCCTGTTCCTGGCATCGCCGCGTGGGAGCTGAGGTATTGCAAGCATAATTCACTCCCGAGGCCGAGGTGGCACTGGAGGGATTTGAGCTGGAGACGCCCGTTGAAGCTGTTTTGGGAGAGACGTCTGAAGTTCACAAGTTAGTATCTTGTTGCGCACTGGTAGTCTGAGTATCTTCATCTGGCTGCTGGATCTTGGTCTTGGCAGTCACCAACGGCGACTCCAATGGCGGGGCCAAGCTCGTCGGGGTCCGAAGCTGTCTCCTGCGCAGCTCAACACGAGCTCTGCCTTGCTGAGGCTGGCATGCACATGCTGGCCGAAGTTACGTGGAAGCTGGGGGAGCAGATGGGGCCCCGCTGCAGCAAAAGGGGCAGAGAGGGGCACTTGTGGGTTTTTCAACCCTTGAATTGGGGAATGCTTGGAATGAGCTCCGGAATTCTTCGGCTCAGAGCGGCTGTAGGAGCGATCGGGTCATCGGGTCAGGGAAGACGTGAAACAACGTGAGACTTGACCCCATGACGGGTCCGGCAAGCTTTACAGGTCGGGAGGCCACCCTCGCTGTTGGTCAGATCGAAGACGGATACCGCTCAGACCATGATCCAAATACTAAAGGCCACCTGGCCGGAGGCTCTTGGGCAAGTGTCCGAGATTCAGGCTGCGAAGCTCCGCGTGCGGGTGATCAATTACAATTCAGTGGTCAAAGCCTTTGCTTCCGACGCGCTCTGGCGCCAGGCCCTGTCCTTGGCGGTGCAGCTACTTCAGAAGAGCATCGGGTGGAGTGTGATCACTTGCAACACTGCTGGCAACAGTTGTGGACGAGCACAGCAATGGCGTTTTGCATTACTGGCCCTTTCGGCCCTGGTTAACCACAGCCTGCAGCAGAGCATAAGTTCTTGCAACACTGCTCTTCAAGTGCAAAGCTTGGGCATGAAGTGGCAGCAGGCTGTCAGCACACTGGAAAGCGTTCTTCAGGGGGCCATGGTTGCAGAGCCCCAGACTCTGAACACCGTGATCCGTGCTTGTAGCACCTGGGATGATGCATGGGAGGCTGTGCTGAGTCTTCTCAGAAAGAGAGTCTCGCTCCTTCCCGAACACTATCCTGATGTATTTACGTACACCAACTGTTTGGCATGTCTGAGAGGAGAGACCTGGGTGCACTCGACCAGTCTTTTGCAGAACATGCGTGCTGCCTCAGTTCGAGGAAACCTGGTTTGCCAAGGGGCAGTCGTCACGTCGATGGAGCGTGGGGGACAATGGCAGAGAGCCTTGCAATTAATCGAAAAGGCTAACCTCATCGTCTTCAATGCGGCCATAAGTGCCTGTGCGAAAGCGGCGGAGTGGCAGCGCAGCTTGGACCTGCTTGTGGAATTGAATGCTCGGCGGCTACAGAAGGACGTCATCACTTGCAATGCAGCCGTGGCGGCCTGCGTCCGAGGCAGGCAGTGGCAACTAGCTTTGAGGCTATTGCAAGCAGTTTGGCAGAAAGGGCTGCGTGCGAATGCTGTGAGCTACACCTTGGCAGTGGGCGCTTGCAGCGGGGGCTCGCACTGGGAGCAGGCATTGGTCCAGCTGGCGGTAGGCCAAGCTGCAGCCGACGATGTAGTCATGCGCATGGCGGGCATCGATGCTAATTCTCGCGGCGAAGAGTGGCAGAAGGCCTTCTGCTTGCAGGATACCCTGGGAGCAAGCATGTTGAGCTACGGTGCCACCATCAGCTCATGTGAGGGAGGGGGTCGGTGGGAGCCGGCAATGGACTTGCTGACACAGCTGCGAGGGGCAGCCGTACAGCTAAACACCGTAATCTGCAATACGGCCATTAGCACTTGTGAGAAGGCTCAAGAATGGCAGCGTGCCGTCTTGCTGCTGGAACACATCCAGTGCAGCCGCAGAATGCAGCCAGACCTGATCACGTACAATGCGGCCCTGGCGGCCCTCGCAGCGGTGTCCCGAAAGGGCCCCGGCGCTGCCGCGCTCGCGGCGGTGCTGCTAGAGCAGATCGAAACCCACGGCTTCCAGTGCAACCTGATCACCTGGAATGCAGCGATCACGGCCTGTGGGGACCAATGGGAAGCCGCCCTTGATTTTCTCAGCCGTCTTGAAAGAAGCTGGTGTTTAGCAAACGCGATTACATTTGCAGAGACGGTGAGGTCGCTGACTGCAGGCAGCCAGCCACGCATTTCGCGGCTTTTGGCCGCGGCATCAGCTAGGGCGCTTCGTGACATCCGCGGTCTGTGAGTCAAAACGTTCTGTACGTTGTTCCCGTTCTGCCCGTTGTCGCTCTAAGCACCGACAGGCGGCAAGCGTTCGTTGCATGTGGCTCTCGTGCTGCAAAACTGTGGGAGTGTGGGAGTTGGACTCTGAAACGCATGGCGTATCACAGTATCACAGACTGCTCGTTCGTCGTGCGATAGCTTTTAGAGAAGCAGGACCAACACGTGTGGACGTGTTTCGTTGCTATAAGGCAGGGTCCACTCGATGCGCTTAAGCCACCTGGCCTTGTATTTCCAGAGTCAGTGTTTTCAGTCCTGTCTTCAGCAGCGGTCGAGCTTGCAACTCAAGCTGCTTCCACGCCTTGGTGCAGCACCTGCAAAGCTGCAAATGGCTGCAAATCCAAGGTTCCTTCCAGCTGACTTTCTTTACCTGCGTGGTGCTCCGCTGGAGAGCGAAGAGCCTAAGGCAGAAGCGGCTTTGCCGAGGGATTCCGGAGCTGTCGGAGCAACTGTTGCCAGGATGGCGATGGCGAGCTGGTGGAGCACCAGCCGGGGCCAAACGTATCCGGTAACTCGTCGCCGCACTGGCCAACGGTCCTTGCGGGCTCCTCCTTTGCGGCGCCCAGCATGCACAGCGTGTGGCTTTAGGCAGTTGAGTGGCTCTGGTGAGCAAGCCAAGCAGAGAATGACCTTCTCGAGGCGCTCACGCTGCTCCTACTTTGCCGACACATGCGACGAAGTGTGCATCGGTAAGGGAGGGAGAAACAAGTTTTCACGCCAGACCTGCTGCTCCGACCCCGCGGTCAGTGCGGTTCGGCAGAAGCTGTGCATTGTGCGCCCAGGACCTAGGCGTGATCATGCGTGCCTGCCCGCAGCACTGGCTTTCAGTGATCCGATCCATTGGTGGTTGCCCGTGTCGAAGCATAGCCATGCCTTTTTCGGATTTCGCGAAGGTCCGAAACGTGCGGCCCGAGGTCAGCTTGGATGGGGATGGTTCCGTGGCATGATGGAAGGCCCAGAGGCCCTTCAGGCCTCCCCTTTCGGTTTAGGCATGTTTAGTCTGGAGCTAAGGCCTTACATTTGATGAGGAAGAGCTGACTGCCGCGCTTGGCAAGTTGGAGAAGCTGGACACCTTCGACCTCGCGACACCCACCTCGACAGAGTGTCCCGAGGACTTCCTCCCCGAGGACGAAGCCGAGGAAGAGGTCCCTGAGGTCCAGCCTATCAGCAGCGCCAGTACGATCCGACGGTTCCGACTTCGAGAGCACCGGCGGGAGGCCCCGAGAGGGGTCGTGTGTGGCTCTTCGCTTACCGACATCTCGCGTTTTCTCTCTATCTTGTTGTGTTTGCCCCGCACTCATCTTGCCTTCCTCAAGGTCTGGGTGGTGGGGGGGGAAGCTGGTCAAACGTTTCAGTGTCCAGAGCCTTTCCGCAATCGCGGGCTCGCCTGCAGGCGTGGCACTTATTAGCCGTTCTGCGATGCTTTTGGGCCGGGTTTCTTGTGTGAGAAACGAGGGTTGTCTTGATGCCGCTGCTGCTCTCCTTCTGCAATCCTCTTTAAACTTTAAGGCGTTTCTCGGGGTTTGGAATCACCACGACCAGAGCATGAGAAAAAGAATCCTGCATGCCAGAGTAGAGCTTTCGGCCCAGCCCTGCCTTTCAAGTTTGACTTCTTCCTCGCATGCTGCTGGTTGTTTCGACTGCAAGCTTTGTCGACCGTGTCCATCCAAACAGATGGTTCGGGAGTACTTGGCCAAGCATGGCTTCCAAGACGCCAATCAGCCAAAGTCTACGCATTCATCCTTCTTCCGCACGGAGACCATCTACCCCATCCACCATGCAGCAAAGCTGGGACCCTTGGCTGAATCAGACTCACCCTTGCAAGTTTGCTATTCTCAAACCTCTGTGACCCAGGTCATTACTTGATGGTCCGCGAGCTCCTGCGGTATGGTGTCGACCGCGATGTGACAACGTCTCGTGGAAGGACGGCCTATGACTTGGCTGCAGAAGCAGACAAGTTGGACTCCCACCGCATGGTCGCTCGTCTTGTGAAAGATGGGAAGTGCGCTGTGTATCAGACAGAGATAAAAGAGGATTAACTGCTTCCGGAGGTCCTCGATCTGCTTTCCGGAGTGTGGAACTCCACAACCTTGCGTGAACTCAGAGAGAGGCTCGACTCAAAAGTGGCTCACATACTCTCACCTCGGTCAAAACCATAGCCGTTGCGATTAACGAGCATGGCCCGGTGCTTATCAATTTGATTGCGGTTCTTGGCTATGGTTGCTAGTAGTACTTGCATTGTGCGTACTGCGCACTGATAGCACGGTCAGTACAGTCACTATATCGCCATAGTTATGGGTTACACTGTTCAAGCATCATTGCTCTGACGGTAGTGATTGTCACATGAAGAACGAAATCTTGTAAGCAGTCCGTATCAGAATCCTAGAGTCATGGTAGCAGCAGCCGAAAACAGCCAAGCACTAGATACTGGTAGGTCGTAAACTTAAACGCATCGTCTATTCAGCAGCAAAAGCGAGAGACATGATACGACTCTGTGATTTATGGGTTGCTGCTCTTGATGTTGCTCGTGCGGCTGATCCTGGTTTGTAGTCCTAGGATTCGTAGATTAAGATTCGTGGAGGGGTGGTTGCATGCTGAGATTCAAGCTGAACCAAGGACTGGGAGCTCGGATCACCTTCCAGATTCGAAGTAGGAATCGCGACCCGTGCATGAGGACGATGTAGTGAGGTTTCCCTCAAGTTGATCTTGCCGGGGAGCTACGAATTGTCAGTCAATCAGAAACGGAGCTCTTATCCTAGACCCGGGCCCCCAAGCGCATCATGACTGGAGACGACAGCATTTGAGCGACAAATCGCCTGGCAAGTTTTTCGTGTCTCTCTCGGTCTGCATGTTGCCGAATGCTCGCAGAAGCGAGGCAAAGCGGCGGCATGAAGACGTCCCTGACATTTTAAGCCCTGGCAGCCCTGGAACATGAGTAGCAGTCTCGGGAGTTAGGCTGCTCTGCTGCCATCACAAAGCGCAAGTGGTTAGGGGCACTCGAAGACGGAATGTCCCGGTTTCCTGCGGCTTGCGGGATTCTTGGGAACAGCAGCCTTAGTTCATGCGTTCTAGATCGCTGTCAGGCGTCCGTATCCCTCAAATGCTGAATGAGCCACGGGCCATGGACAGGTGTTTTCTGCAGCTTGCACCAGTTGCGTTGTCACTTAACAACTACTGGCACTGCAAGAAACGTTGCCTAGGCATGTTGATGATCTTGATTCTTGATCATGCTGAGAGTCTCATCGAGCTGCAACTTCAGCAACTCTTGTTCAACTCTGATGAACTCAACGGGGACAACCCTACGTGGAACAAAAGAGCAAATAAGCATGGTGATGAACCTAGAGCGCAATGGCGACAGACCTCGTAGACTGCGAAACCATCAACTGCAGCAGCAGTAGCAGGCAGTCATATCGGGGGAGCATGGGCGGCATCACAGACAAAACTACACCGACTATCATGTCTGCTTGTCGCGAAAAAGCTCAAGTTCACCCCACAAGGCACTAACGTTTGCGATGCAACTGGAATGCCAATGAACCCATGCCCAAACCCTATGTGAACTGGGCACAGAGGGTGCAGGGGGGCATTGACGTGTCGATGAATGCATTCAAGATTCAGCAAGATTCAGCAAACATCAGATGGAAGAACTAGCTGGCAGAAGCGGTGTTAAGTGGCCATGGTACTCAGACACCGGTCGTTTCAGCACGAGAAGAATCTACTGTAGCCGAAACACATCCATGCGACAAGCAAACGTGTGAGCAAAAGCACGAAAAGCCGCATAGTATTGACTTGAAGAAGAGGACCGTGGCTCATTCGTGGCATGATCCGTGTTTTTGCTGATTAGCTGTCGATGAGCAGATTAGGCCCAGGGCGCTTCCGTTTGTTCAGACGCCCTGGGCTTGGGCAAGGCTTCTACGCTTCCCCTTTTGTTGTGGATGGGTACTGCCTGTCTTCTTGACAGAGACCGGGTTCTGGAACGGCGAAAAGTCGTGGTACACAGGATGCACCGGACTTCGACCTTGGTGATGTGATGCAGTGAAGGAACCCCGGCGATAATCGCCGAACGTGCAGCGTGGAGCTCAGCAGTAGCCGCGCTCTACCCGTATCGTTGAGCTGTGTCAAGCAGCGGTCAGAACCCGAAAGCCGCGTTCGACTGCAGCTCCTGACACCGACTCAGCACACACTGCGAATTTGGGTGTTTGGCTTGAGATGTTTCGGCTCACAATCTTCAACGAACTCGTGATCCGAGCATCGTTCGGAGATCCCAGCCCACAGTGCCGGAAGTTTTCTTCTCCGGTTACAATATTCTTTTCTGGACGAGTTTCGAGTGCAAGATGAAGCACGGGAGCAACCAACATGTTCAGAAGCGATTGCCGTGTTCGCTGCGTGAAGCTGAGCAGTAAGATGGGCTAATTGGGCAAGGTGTTCGCGTTGTTGCACTTCCCACGTACAATGTTCGATGTCTTGCTCGCCATTCTGTTTGTCTGTTACGGTTTGGGCACATCTTTGCGATCTACTATCATGAGTGTTTCCCAGATTCTATGGGCTTCAGACGGAAGTGTCGCTTGCAAGCCGCCTTCCGTTTGGCATCATTTGGTTCAGGGGCATGCGTGGTAGAGGTACACGGTGCCACGCTTGGTGTTTCCCTGTGCTTCTCTTGCGGATGGCTTTTCACTTCGACACGGCGCGGCTAGCGACCGGGATTCCCAGGCTGAGAGGAGTGGCATTGGCACTTGTGCACAAAAGATGATCATAGACACACCCTTTCACCTGCGGTGTTCGCTTAGCCTGCGCGTGTGTGCAGCTGGAAGTCCAGTTAATACAGGAAAAGAACTGTCAGTGTAGTTACCACAGGTAATTCAAGTAAGCTTTGACGACCGTGTGTGGCTTCCTGCTGCAGCTGCTACCGCAGCTCAGACCCGCCGACCAACGGCAAAAACAGCCAAGTGGTGCACTTCTCACTGTGGCTGGCGCAGAGCCCTGTGGACTCACACGAGTGGCTGCAGTGGCTGGAAGGAACTTTAAGTGTCATGTTCAGCATCGCAGCACCTGTCTCTCGGCCGCGTCCTGCATCTGAGCTCCCTCGTCGGAGTCCAGGCAGTCATCAGCATGGTGCTTGACAGCATGTTCAGAGAGAGGATAGACTGATCATTGTTTTGACCGAAAGAACATGCACACCGTAACTGCTTACGTTGCAGCCCCTATTATTCGGTTGATGTTGCGACATTGTCCATGCAAACATTCGGATCGAAAGGAAGGGTCGATGTCGAGAGACTAGTGTCACCGTGAGATGCAGCTATGTGCCTGCGACTTCTGAAATGAGCCTCTCCTGCGCGATTCCGTCCCAAGTCGGTGCGGTACCTGGGCTCGATGGCGCGTGGATGCTCAGCTCCAGAGGACCAACTCAGGCTCCGAAGGCTGAAGGCTCCTGTAAGACCCCACCCCAAGGCCACAGCAGACTTGGAGATGGCGCTGACAAGCCTCTTCTCGGAGGCAGGGAAGAGGGCCGTGTGACCGCACCTGTGCTTCAACTCGATGGCGAGGTTGGTTCTGTCGTTCACATTCCAGATTCGAGGCTGGAGGGACCGGAAGGACGAAGACGGCCAGTTCTCACTTCGTGTGCTCTTCGTCTGGCTTCTCAGGGCAAACCCAAAGAGCCATAATTACAGCTGCAGACCATGAATCTTTTGGCCTAGCTTGGTTGAACCAGAGCCCACCTACATGCCGAACCCTGTGGCAAAGCATCCTTTCAGCACCGCACCAAGAGGTGGGCCACCCCAGTTTCAAGAAGTCTGCAGTCACAATAATCCTTCGAAGCAGGGGCGGCGAGCCCCTCCTGGCGCTCCTTCGCCGCCGAGCGAGTTCGGAGGCTGCGGGCCCGCAGCAAAGGGAGGCTCTAGGGTCGACCCTGCCGTGAAGGAGTCTAGCCTAGTGGTGAGCATTCCTGCATCAGGGATGAACTCCAAAACACTGGTTGATGTGATAGACGCGAGGAACCTTTTCAGGCGACGGGACGTGGATACTTGACGCACGACCAAACTTGAACTTCAAACTCCTTCTGCCGAGACATGTTGTTTGCCTTCTGACACCGTGGCAGCCGGGATCATGCAATGATGCATTTTCACCAAAAAGTCCGTCTGTGTATATATATACACACATATGCACAGTTGTTTGTCTGTATAAGCTATATATATATACACATACACAGATATATATATATATACATATATATACACATACAGATATATGTATATATATATATACATATATATATATACAAAAGTGTATACATATATATATATATATTTACATGTATGTTTATGTATATATATATATATATTTATCTATGCATATCAAATCGAATATCGTCTATATAGAGGTACACGGACGTTAAGATGTACAGTGTCCATAAAGTACCCTGAAAGTGCAGTGTTTATTGTCATTGATCCTGAAGCCCCGATTAAGCGTCAACCTTCAAAGCCTTCGTGAACGCTACCACCTCGAACACCCCAAACTCTCAAAACCCCAACAAATCGCCAAACATCGCAATAAAACCCTAAAGTCCCCGTCAATTCAACAACCCTACTAAATCCTAAACCCCTAAGGCCCCCCAAAACCCAACTAAGAATCACTCAAACGCCCTTGAAAACCGTAGCCCCGCGAGATTTCACTCGCCGGCACTGATTTCACCGGTCTCTACAAGGCCGATCTGGGCATGGAGGCACCAAGCGAAGGGTGGAGGGTTCTATGGCATTGCGGTGTTTAGGGTTTAGTCTCACATAGCCAAGCATCTCCATGATTCGGTGGAGTACCACGTACTTTGTGCAAGGTTTGGCCTTCTTGTGCGCTCAATTGCAATCTCAGACTCTCCATCCCGGCAGCTGTTGCTAGTCCGAGTTACAGACTGTTGCAATTGCTTCGGAATTTCCTTGTCATCCTGCAGAAGGCTCTGCAGAAGCTTCGGCAAGACGCAGGCGCTGTCTGGATTTCGGGTTGTGGCATCTTCAGTGCTTTCGAGCGAACTGGGCTCTGAATGCGCGCGCGGCAGCAGGCTTTGCCGAACGAGGTCAAGTCGAAAGCTTGCCAGACCATGCCAGACCCACACAACAAGACACCAAAATACACGCCCGGTCTTCATCTCATGACCTGATATGCAGGAATGGCAGAATTTGCCTGGAGGACATTTCTGCAGCTGCTTTCGTCGGCTTTGCATGGTCAGGACCTCTTGGCAGAAAAACGCAGTCAGCGTCATGCTGCAAAGCACTATAATTGGCAGTGCAGCCAGTGCAAGCCTTCGGGCACGCATAGTCGGTCTAGAGAGTAGACATGGCCGTCCGGTCCACAGAATGTTGTGGAGGGGCGGAAGCACCCCGTGGTTGATGGTTGAGAGCACATTTTGTGAGAGGAAGGCTGCGCCACAGCAGCCAGCAGCTGTGCTGCCGGGCAGGGCCCACAGTGTTGATTGATGTGAAATGCCTTTCAGTCGAGTCGAATTGCATGAGGCAGAAAGACCCCCTAGCAAGGAAGAACCACGTGAATAGAGCCTTGCAAGCCATTGCAAGCACCTGTCCAGGCTACGCGCTTGAGCGATCGACTAGTCTTCGAAATTTCTTGTGCAGTTCTGTCACGGGTCGATGTTGAGAGGAAACGATTGGAGCTGCGCTTTCGCCTCGAGAGTGCCGTGCTCGTGGCACACCTGGACCTCGAGGCAGAGCTAATGGACTTCGGGAGCTTTCCTTCCGACGCATCTTGTTTTGCCTCTGTGCTCGCATTGCCTGCGTTACATGACCCCTCTACGACTGAAATGCAGCCGACCCCGACTCATCCTGGAACTTTGCAGGCGATTGCTTCCATGCCCTCGTCGACGGAGGCCCAAGGCTTTTTGAAGGACTGCCGGGTTCACCTTTGGAGAGGGTGGGGGTCGTCTTCAAAAGCTCGCAGAACTCGATGCCTTCCCCAAAGCACAAGACATCGTCAGGGCCTCCGCGGGTTCGTTCTTGACGCCCTGGCTGCAGAGTCGTCTGCGGAAGCGGCAAAGGTCAGTGGAAGCACTTGCATTGACGCAGCTGCATAGCTTTGCAGTGGGTTGTAGTTTTTGTGGTTCAGTTCTGTCCATTGCAATATCAGAAGCGAGAAGCTTGACGGACTTCGGTCTCGGCGCAGTCTGACTGCCAGGCAAAAGCAGTGATTTCCAGGGCCGACGGACTTATGTTAAGGGGTGCGAAAGCACAGCCCCTAAAATTTCGTAATCCTTGATGAGGTCCACTACTCGCCCAGTGTTGGCCTATTCTCTTCACGTAATGAGCAATGTTGCAACATGCACTGGGGCTCCTCCGAGAAACCTGCGCGTATTTCTCTTTCAGACGCCGACATCATCGACTCGCCTCCCTGGCCCAATGCCAAGTCTGTCGCAGGCTGAGGGGAGGGGGACTCTAATGCCTTCAATTGCCGCTGCAGGGTCCAAAGGAGGTCTAAAGTCTAAAGTCTTAGCAGCCAGGTCTAGTGAGCCCCGGCATGAATTTGTGAAGGCACCTTGGGTGTAGCAGTCTTCTGTCTTTCCTCAGGACTCGGGCCTCTTTTTTCACCTTCGAAGTTGATGCAGGACCCACTTCTCACAAGAGCTGCGACTGAGCCGCCGCCAACCGGATCAATGACGCTGTCCAGGCAGGTTGGTCCTGACTCCCGAGGTTGACAGTGCAAGACTTGCAGTCCTTCTTGCCGACAGCAGCAGCAGTCAAATGTCACGAAGCAGCACAAAGCAACAACACCACGAAACTTGCAGACATTGCAACGGCAGTATTGATATGTGTTGTGCGGGAATGGTACGAGCACTAAGCCGTAACAGCACTAGCAACGGAAAGAGTAGCAAGACTTCGCGAGACTAGTTTCGCAGCGATAGCGCGATCGAAGTGACAGGCCGCCAGCGGCCACCCCGCCGAAGAAGCGAGCGGCCGGTTCGCTGGTTGACCCACACAGGATTCGTTGAAGTCTCTGGAGAGTGAGTCTAAAGCTGACCAGAAACGGATCATGGAAATTTGAAATTGGCTTCTAAGTCCTGACCTGGGAGGAAGGCAAAGCGAGCTGGCGGCAAGCCCTTTCAGCTTTCAGCAGGTTGAGAGCATCCGCAGGCGTGGCGAGATCTTGTTCCACTTGCCACTTCGATCGATATCTCTGTGCTCAACGGCGCCAGGTCATGTGCAGTCGGCAAGTTCGGCATCTTGAGGCTTGCAGTTGCAAGCTGGAGATGTGAAGACCTTTTCAGCTTCTTTGATCTGTGTTGAGCCATGAGGCTCTGCGTCCGTGCACGGCGATGCGGAGATCAGGCTTGCACAGAATAGCTGGCACTTTCTTTTTAACTTGTCTTGAGGCCGTCATGCTTCGGAAGTGGCGAAGACATCGTAAGATGGTTCAAGGCTCTGTGCCGCAGACAGGGCTCAAGCTCCAATTCGTTGGATCGATGCCCTGTTCCCGTTCAGGGCTCAGATGACACAGGCA
Source organism: Symbiodinium necroappetens (assembly GCA_905231915.1). Lineage (NCBI taxonomy): Eukaryota > Dinophyceae > Suessiales > Symbiodiniaceae > Symbiodinium > Symbiodinium necroappetens. The sequence continues at coordinate 26,009 of CAJNJA010035585.1, forward strand.
CCTGTCGCAGATTAAATCCTGAGACAGAGTAACGGCAGACAGCTGAGGTATCTGCCAACAACGTAGCTTCCTCCACGTGCGGTCTGCTCCCTCTTCGGAGGCCAGTCTGGATGACATGACAAGACGAAGCAATGCCCCTGTGTGCAGCATCTTGCCCGCCTCGCTACAACGCTCATGGGAAGGATGCAATCTAAGGACGGCAAACTGGTAGCCTGAGATAAAGGAATCCCTCCACTTGGTGCCATTGCTTGTCTGGTAGTAGGGGGAGGAGCGTTGGCACTGCACTACCTACAGTTGCAATCGTAGGCTACAGGGCTGGCGGAGCCGAAAGACGGGGTAATCATATCACACAATACAACTACACAGTTGCACAAGATGTGAAGAAGAACAAGTCTTTGGGATGAGCACTGAAGCCGCTTTGTACTCGCTTCTGCCCGCAAGGTGTCCTGTAGCAAACTCCATGGCTCTGTACACGACGCAGCTGCTGCTCTCTGTTTGGGATGAGGCGCTGTCACGCTGTCCTTGCCACGAAGTGGTTGTAGGTCGGTTGCGGTTCAACCTCGGAAACAAGGGGCCCATTGCCATTCCCACGAAGTCCCCAAGCTTGCGCGACATACGGGCACACCCCTTTTTGGACTCTTGGTGAGAAAGCTTGGGTCTCTTCCCATGAAGGGTGAAGCTGTGAAAGGTATATGTCGAAGCCGTCCTGTTGCTGTGCTTCTGCATCGGCTTTTTCCTCATCCGCATTGCCCAGCGGAAGCTGGTCCCTCCGTTTAGCCGGGCGCTTAGGGCGCTTGCAGACCGTGCGGCGAGCCGCGGACCATGGCGGGACCTGTGGAAGCTGAAGCGCTCGCCGAAAGGCGAAGCCAAGTGTCGGATGCCAGCCAGTCAGAGGCGACCTCTTGGGAGCTTTGGGGCTTAGGCTTTCGAAAGGAGCTGCAGACGCTGTTTGCAGGTCTGACAGCCCGCTTCAACCTCTGCCGCAACTACAAACAGCCTTGGACGAGCAGAATGCGAGCCTTGTTTGGACGGGACAGGCGAACAGCCAATCTTCTTCCAGCGGGTTTGCCTTTGTTTTGATGCCCGGGGCTTCCGTGTGCTCAGGAACGTGGCAGCCGAGGCCCGTTCTGATTTCCGGAGTGACGGAGCTCAGTCCCAGTACTGGGAGGCCGCGAGCGCCCTGCTATTAGCGGCATCTCCGCCCCCTCCGTCGGACTTGGCAGGGGCCCATGAGCCCTGCGCCACTCAGTGCCGCTCGGCTTAGTCCCAGCTGAGGCCTCGCTCTTCGAGCTGCTCCGCCGAAGCCGTGGCCCCGAGGACCGGACCCGCTCAACTCGCTGCCGCATGCTCCCGCATGCTCCCGCGTGAGTCCTGCAGGGTGCTGCGAAGATGCTGAAGAGACTGCCTCAAGGCAAGGGCTTGGGAGGGCAACAGGGTCGGGTGCTTCGAGGCCAGGCACGGGGTCCACGAAGCTAGTTTAACGAGATTCCTATCCACATCGCTGGAGGCAGGGCCTCAGGAACTCAGAGAGGAAGCTAAAGAGAAATGGAATGCATCAGCAAACGATAGAAATCGCGCCGGAAGGCTCTCTGACGACTCGGTCGATTACAGTGCTGGCACAGGGTGCCGCACTGGCTCGCGACGGGGCCGCTTTGCTCGAGGTCGGGTCGGAATCCCTCGGTAATGTACTCCTTGCTGCGAATTGACGTCTTACCGTTGCGAACTCTGTGTCCGTGTTCCGGCTTGAAAGCGGGTCCCTGACACTTCGCTATGCAGTTCACGAGATGTCGGGAAGTTTGTTTCTCAGCGTCAAGCAGCTGATGCTTAGGAGGTCTGCCATGCGAGACTGCATCATACCCCTGCATTACATACATATATATACCTACAAGACCTGCCAGCAGATGCGCCTGTCGCCCGGAGGTCGCCCGAGTAAGCCGAGAATGCGTGCATCTGCCGCCCGGTTGCTGCGAGGCCTCCGTGCAAACATGAGCACAACTGGGCTCATCGTGAGGTGGCATGTGCATTGCGTGTTCTTTGCCCCATCCCGCATACATCAGAGGCTCTTTGCGGAAGTGGCGGTGGAGTCATTGTTATCATGGTGCTACGGCACCGTAGGCCAAGACTTCACATGCCGTGCCAATTGCCAGCATTTACCAGTAACAATCGTAACATATTGCAACGGGATCCGTGTTCCTTCCGGAACATTCAGGTCTTCCACCTTGCCACCGCCATGTCTGAAGTGCATGATCCCAGAAAGTGTCAGCACTGTCAAGGCAGCGGCGCCATTCTGCAGCCGTTCCCTCTGGGCGACAAGGTTTTCAATTTCAAGGTGGTTTGCCCGGAGTGTGGTGGGGCTTGCTGGACCGTTCTCTGCACAAGCTGCAACGGAAAAGGAAAGATAGGCCGGACCTTGAACCTGTCCTTGGGCGGCATCAGTTACCCGTTGAGTAGGGAAGAGAAGTGCGACCAATGCTACGGATGGGGAAAGCTGGCGGCAGCCCGCCACGACCCTGTCAAGCGCAAGCGTGTTGACGACATGACAGCGCTTGAAATGCGCGATGAGCTCCGGAAGATGCGCCGCAAGGTCGGTGGTACCAAAGCCGAGCTGAAAGAGAGGCTGCAGCAGGTTTTCGAAACCAACGATCGAGGCTGGGCCATGCGATGCGTTCCTGAGGTGTCTTCGGGGACGTACCTTGAGAGTGGCACCTTCCGGGACGTCTTCCTCGTGACCTTCACCAAGGGGCCGCGCAAGAACCTGAAAGGTGTTTACAAGGTTTTCAAGGACGCCAAGACAGAGTCCCTCATCCAAGAAGATCTTCAGGCCGTTGCGGAAGCCGGTCGGATCATCGAGGCCTTTAACGAGTACAACGAGGAACACTGCCGCCAGCGCGGCCAGCCAGCTCGACGCAGAGTGTACTTGAACCAGCCCGAGGTTTGGAACTGTGGAGACCGCAAGGTTCTCGTGGAGCCTCTGATCGACGGCACATATGCAAAGTTCAACTCCAACAGCGGTTGGGTGAATGAAGGCTACAACATGATGCAGGCGTTGTCTCACTTCTCCTTCCATTTCTCTGAGGGGCAGCGTCTCCTTTGCGACCTGCAGGGGGGTGGCTACGACACGCATTACATCCTGACCGACCCTGCGGTGCTCTCTGCGAAGAAGGAATTTGGGGCCACAGATGGTGGCTTGCGGATGATGCAGAACTTCTTTGCTTACCACATCTGCAACGAATATTGTGATCCATCATGGCTGCGGCTGAAGAAGCCTCGTGTCTGTGCCCCTGTGCGGTCGGGCACCTCCTTCTTTCCTCGAGGCACGGGGCGTTCTACAGCCGTGGATGCCTTCCGCAACAAGCAGTTCCAGCGTCTTTGAGCACAGCAGGGTTTGACGTGACTTTAGGGTCCTGTTGTCGGGAACTCGGGGGTAGGTTGCTTCACAGTTGAAGATCAGATCCGGGTGTTGACCGTCCAGTCCGTTCGTAAGCTAAGATTTGGTTTTGTGAGCTCTAATGCTGTGGGCTACAGGGTACGGGCCCTGGGGGTGATGAAGTACTTTGGGATCCAAGAGGATCTTTCAAGTCCTCACACATTTGAAATGCGTGGTGTGACCACGGGCAGTTCCAAATTCGGTGATTCGCTTCACTGAAAGCGGTGAAGAGGAGAGGCTGTCACAATGAGGAGGGCCATCGTGCTCGAGCTGTCGACCCGGCCTGGAATGCTGTAGCACAAGTCAAAAGTCGCCCAGTACTTGAATGAGTATTCCAGCCTGGGATTCTAGAGAAACAGCACAGCTCCTTCTTCTAGCCTTGTCAGGGCCAACCTTTTCAGGGCCAACGTTGTGACAGCAAGCCGTCCATGCTTTGGCCACCCGCATGTCACAAGTGCAGCGTGCGCCGCCCTTCGTCAACGAGCTTTCCTAGATGTGGTTGGCCAAGGATCTATAATCGTAGTGTGGCCTGGGGGAAAAATGCTGCGAGAGTTGGATGCCACCATGCATTGAACATTGTTTGAATTATTTGGGAACTTTCGTCAGTGCAGCTCTGCTGTGCTCTGCAGCGGAGTAACCTGAACGGAGCTCTCCACAAGCTGCTACACAGCAAGTCTTGCTGAAATGTGGTGGCATCCTGATGCCAGAGGCCCTGCTGCGTGGCTTCGCCGGCTGTGGTGATACAGCGGGGCATCGCGAGGTCTCGCATTGTTATCGAGCTGGGTTCGGCTGCCAGTGCCCTTCAGGCCAAAGCCCAATCTTGTTGTCCAGGCCTCCGAGACGCTCCTGGCGAACCTCCGCCCCTCGGAGGCTGCGCGGTGATCCACCAGAGTGTTTCGTATTTGCAAGGAGGAGCCGGGTACGCTGGAATGAAACCAATGATATATACCCACAAAATGTCCGCATGTGATCATGTCCTAGCCATCTTGAGCGCCTGGCATCTCAACCAGGCCGAGCACACAAAGCCAAAGATGAAGTCAAGGGTCCGATTGTTCGCAGGCCTTCCTGTGTGGCCTCCTGGCACTCTGTGCCACTTCCCAGGCGCTCGGTCGTCCATGTGAGCTCCTGCAAGCTCTGAGTGTTCTTGAAACTTCTTAATTATTGACATGGAGAAAAAACTTCGACACCCACTAAACCGATTTGACACAGCTTCAGTTCCCTTGAGTTGGTCCTGTCCCGCTTTCGGGCATGACGAAGCCACTATCAGGGTACCAAAGCTGCAGCCCTGAGCCGGGCCTGGTCTCTTCTGACAATTTCTGACCACCCGAGCCCCCCGGAGCCCCCCGGAGCCCCAAGTGCGCTGCCAAGCCCTGCGTGCGAAGCGAGGCTGTCCGTCTCGCAGAGCAGTTCGCCTCCTTCGGCGTGGCCAGGCATGCTCCGAGTCAGGGCTTGGGAGATGTTGGGAGGTGCAGCTGTGCAGCTTGGTCGCAGCTGTTGCGCCAGCCTTTCGCGCTGTGGAGGTATGGGCCCAGCCTGCCACTGTACAGCTCGCTGCTGAAAGTATACAGCCAAGCCAAGCTCTGGGACAAAGCCTGCGATCTCCACGCAGACTTCGAGAAAGCAGGTGGGACTTCCAAGTGGCATTTCATGGTGTGTCAGAGCAGAACCATGCGGGGTCATGGAGAGAGGGTGAAGCTCTTGCAGGCATCGCACCAGACACGGCCACCTACGGTGCCTTGATCAAGGCAAGGGCGCATGGAAAATGAAGGGCTCAGGCCAGATGAGGCGCTCCTCTGCCTTCAGGTGAGGATCCTTCTTATCAGCCGAAGAACGAAAGCAGCACAGCAACTTCTAGCGAACATCAGCAGCTGCGGAAGGCCGCAGTGGAGGGTGGCCGCCAATCTTTGGCGAGGCACTTGTTCCAGGCCACGGGTTTTCGAGACATTCACTGGTATAGTGTGTGCACGACATGTCTGTGACAAATGGGAAGGTTACTCGTGGTGTCGTAGGCAGGGTACGAACATGAGACAGAAATGTTAGGCAATCAGCTGTAACAATGTGTGTGGCGTGTGTGCTCGCATGTTCGAGCCTGTCGTTGTGATCTGTGGTGACGTCGCCAAGGCTGCATGAATATTTTCTCTCTGCATGCTCGTGGGTGTGCCATTGGGGGCTAAAGAGGGAACCGTGGACCAGGGCTTGTGTGCTCTGGATTCCTGCTTCCTGTCTTTCTTGGTTTCTGTTGTCCCTGCCCGTAATGAACGCAGCTGCCAGGAAGTACCCGTCCTCCACTCACCGGGTCGCCAAACAAGCCCGGATTTTGGTACTCGTGCAAACAACTTGTATCCCGTCAAAATGGCATCTTGCAATGATGCTGTGATGCAGATCAGCAAAGCTGTCCTTCTTCGTATCTAAGCCTCAAGGGCAGGGTGACTTTGCGCAACCTCCGTGGCAGGAGTCCAATCCTATGCTTCCGGATTTTTAGCATGGTTGGCGAGCTCCGGACTTGGAGGTCTGGAGGAGTTTAAGGACCAGTCTTGATTTTCAACACGGCACAAGCCCAGAGGGTTTCATGTGTCCGAGTCGCGATGATACGGCGAGGGTCCCACCTGAACACTAGAAAGGTCGGAACTCGATGCGACCACCTACAACTGCGCATTGGAGGTGAGTTGTGTGGGTGCCAGTTGAAAGTTGAAGGCCTCCGAGACGTTCAGGTGCGTTCTGTTGCTTAGCAACCCTTTGCTTGGGTTTGTGTGTGTGTGTGTGTGTGTCAGCCTTGAAGGGATGACACCCGTTTGTCAACCGTCGATACACGCAGATGAACGGACATCCTGCGGTGGGGGTTAGCAGTCAGTCTGAGCGGTGATTTTTGCGACTCCAGATGATGCAGCATAAACTCTTGTCTGCAAGGCCTGTGTTGCCTGCGGAGACAGAAAGGCCGCCGAAGATCTCATGCAGAAAATGACGTGCCTCGGGCGGAGGTGTACTTTTGACATGAGCGCGATAGTTCCGGATGCCTTCCCCTGGCTTCTGTCCGAGGAAAGCGGGTCACGTCGATGTCGTGTCGTACAACACGCCGCGTGGCGGCAAGAAAGAGCCCGGTCGCTCCATCCGGTAAAGCTGAATAATTTAAGTCGCCACTGCGTGAACACGACTGAAACGGTCTTGATGCCTGCAGGTACGTGAAGCTGCTGCTTGCTGTACAAGACCATACCCAGGTCAAACTCACGCTGGAGGATGTCTAATTTCCTACAGTTTGCGCACGTTGCCAAATCGCCTCGCCTCATGCAGCCTAGCAGGACATGCGCCGCAGGGGAATTCAGCCCAATGTGGTGACCTACAACTCGCTCATCAAGGAACGGTTCGAGCCGAGCACGTTTTTGGTTTGGCGTCACCTGTTGTAGGCTTCACAACAGAATGCACGGCAATCTTGGCGGCTCGTGCAGGACCGGGGCTAAGGTTTTCCCTCAACCTCGTGGGATCCCCGGGCCCACAGCAGAAGCCTTGCAGGAGATGCAACGGGCGGGCCTGGAGCCAGATGCCTTCACCTGCTCGATCTTGGCAGCAGGTGCCCAGACGGATCGCTGTCTTCGGATTTTCGCGTCTTGGGGAGTCCTTTAGTATTTGGGGCTCGGGGGTCTTTGCTTTACATTCCGTGCGCGTGCCAGCTTGCGCAAGGACTGCGACACTCTCCGACCTCGCAGGGCCTGGACCAAATCCTGGAGCTGATGTCCAAAGGCCCACCCCGTTCAGTGCAAGACCGGAGAATCCCAAGGAAAAGAGGAAAAGTCCACAGCAGAATCTACAGGCGACTATCTGACTATCTTCTGGGCCACAAAAGGAGACCTGGAAGTGGGGCGTGCAGCATAGTCTACCGTAGATTCTACTGCATCTGATTCTGTGGCGAGGAAATGTCTAGGGGTGCAGGCTCAGTATCCTGCCTGCTCGATTTTCTCAGAGCTGCATTCATTTAGGAGCGTCTTTTGGTAGGTCAGTAGATTGGCTCCCGCAAGCATTTGAAACGGCCGTACTGACACTGAACAAGACCCGACCTCTGGGATCGCAGCGTTTACCGTTCTCCGTTCTCTCTTGAACCGATTGGCCCAGGCGGGATCGTGCTGGACGAAGTGCTGCTGAACTGCTTGTTGGATGTCTGCATCCGGCTGAAGGTGCCTTGGCAACTCGATGTCGGATCCTCCATGCATTGCAGTGGCATCCCAGTGGCCACTTCTGACTTCTTCTTAGCAGCGCCCAGCCGAGGACCCTTCGAGACTACCGGAACTGCTGAGACGCTGGGAAACGACGGGACTGGCACCCTCGTCTCATGCGCCGGGGTTGCAATCCACCTTAGCACGACGCTTGATACGAGCATCCGAGCTTCGATTCAGGTTTCGAGCAGGTTCAACTTGTGGGGTGCACGGTCCAAGGTTCAACCGTTCATGGTTCTGTGCTTGCTCTTGCCCCATCCACTCGGATTGACGTGTCCGACGTGGGACGAATGTCCAAAACATGACTCCTCGTCAGTCGGAGTTTCACTGTTCTCGCCAGGCCTGCGTGATGCTGATGCGCGCCCACGGGCATGCCAGGAACTTGCCTGAGGCCTGGCGTCTCTGGCGGCGGCTGCGACTCGGCGAGAACAGAACGGGCAATGAGGTGCTCTGAGTGAACTTTCAATTCAGCAGTCCTGCAAGGAAGCGACAGGGAGCCCTCTATACAGGAGCCTATATTTCATTTGCGCCCAATGCACACATATCAGCAAATGGTTCTCGTCTGGCGTTCGCCCAGATGGCATGCTGGTCCTCACGGACCTCTACTGTACATTCTAGAACCGGTCAAGACCTCCACACACGTGCCAGAGCCAACACATACACACCAAGAGTTTACATGTCCCAGGACGCCGCATGATATGCACCTGCCTCCCAAGAATTCACCCATGCCTTGGCAGCAGATCTTGCACCGGGCGGGGTAGCCGGTCAGGACTCACTGAGTAAGGAGACCAGAAACTGGTTGCAAGGTTTCTTTGCCCCGAAGTCCTGTCTCGCCGGGTTTTCGCCAGTGCCAAGGCAAACAAGCTTGAAAAGAATCCGAAATGAGAGCGATTTGGTTCTTTGTGTTGTCCGGTAGGTTCCTTGGCACAGGTGTGTTCTTTTAGCTAACTCCTTTCGGAAATATCACTGAATCACGGCACGTTTCCAAGAGACATTGCGAGTCAAGTCGCCGAAGGCTAGATGACGATACGATGCCGACGGAGGACAGGGCTTGTGTCTCCTGCACATGCCGACTGCTGGATAGCGTGGTTTGCTGGAATCTCCAAAGTTGTTGTTTTGATGCAGAGCACGAGGATGCCTTCATGAGCATGGTCGCTCTGCTGCGGTACCAGCTGGTCCCAGTGTCGGTTTTGAACATTCTGCAGGGTTCGGCTTCTGCGAGAAGTTCACATCGGCGTCTGCCTGGTTCAATCCGTTGCGTGTTCGGCTGTCTGCACGTGCGGGTGAGAAGGTAGATGCTTGCTTGGCGACCTCGGACGTCAAGGCGGCCTTGCGTGTCTTCAAGGAGCGAAGCTTGTCCCAATCGGGGCTGTGGAACCTCAGAAAGCAGCACCTCGCTGCTGGCAGGAATGTCGGGCTCTCCTTGCTGGCTTCCCGCGAGCTGCTGTGGCCTTCGCGCTGGCTGTCAAGGTCCGAAGCGACTCAGCCGAGCCCGGGCTTTTCTGTGCTCTCGAGGCTGCGACTGCGTCCCAGCAGCTGGCCGCTGCAGTGGAGTGCCTTGCCTTCGACGGGCGGAGGGAGGGTGCGTCCTGGGTGCATGACTCTTACATCGAGACACAGCCTGTTTCAGGCTCTACGAAGAAACCAAGGGTTCACTGCGACTCACCGCGGTCACGTACAACACCCTGATAGATGCAGCTTGGAAGCCTCAGCCAAGAAGGACGGCAGTGCTGCTGCTTCCTTGTTTTTGAGCGATCGCCATGTTGTTTGATCGGCTTCTATGCAATCTTTAAGGCACTGCGGTGTGCGATACTGATCCCATCACTGACATGATTTTGTTACATCTTGGTTTGTTTGCCTCAGGCATTGGTGCGTGCTGGAGATCTCAAGCGAGCCATGCAGCTGTTTCGGGACATGGCGTGCCAGGATACAGGACTTGAAGCATGGTCTTCCGCCTGGTCCATGTCGGGAGCGCTTTAGCTACGGATTCTCAGGACCCGATCTCATCAGCTTCTCTATCCTCATCAAAGGCTGCCGTGAGGGTCAAGTGACTCAAGTGCCTCTCGGATTTTGCCTCGGTCAGTTTTGCTCAACCAGCAGTTTTCCAGAAGCCTGCGAGTGGCCCAGAGGCAGAAGGAAGAGCTATGAGTGATTTACACAGATGCCCGAAGTTGCACATCCCATGTGATATCCCAGCAAGAGCGGCGCAGGCTTTGCCAGCTCGGGAGACCTCGAGAGACTCGGCTGGCGAAATAGAATCAGATGGACTTGTCTGGGTAAGCTTTGCTTTGGGATGTCAGCTTCTGTGCGGTTGTCGCTGAGTGATTTTGCAGCTTCGACCAGTTTCGTGAGAGGGCTCCCGGAGACGTGCGTCAGGACAGCGATCCTGCTTCTGGGCCAGATGCAGGGCCAAGGGATTCAGCCAGACTCGATACTCTTCAACTCCATCCTGCGCCTTGGCCACAAGCATTGCCAAAGCAAGAGATGGTGACTCCCGCGCCTTTGAAACCTGCCAGGCATGGCTGTGCTCGGAGTCAGAGGCGTGCTCTGACGGAAGAGGCCAGGCCATGATTCGGGCTTTTGCAGTTTGCAATTTGGAGTTTTGCATCGGCAATGGTGCGGACAGTGACGCGTTCTCTTTGGCGTTTATGTCGCTAATCATACTGTGGGCTGAGGTCCTGGCTGATATGGAGATGCTTGGCTTTGTCTCGCTGGAGCACCTTTGTATTTGTTGATTTCTGGCCTTTCAATCCGTGAGGAAAGCCGGGGTTGCGCCCTCCAACTTCACAGTCTCTATTCTAGTCAAGCTGTACGGCCGCTGCGGAGATCTGCCGGCGGCACTGGAGGTTATTGAGGATTATCCGAAGCGCTTCGGATTCCGGCTCAATACGCAGGCCTACACCTGCCTGATGTCCACATGTATTTGGAGTGGCGACTTACCCAAAGCCTTTGACGCGTACCGGCGCATGCTCGAGGATGGCATTGAAGCAGATGGGAAGACCTTCGAGACACTGCTAAGTGGCTGTGTGAAGTTCGGAGAGGCGATCAGGGCCTCGCGGGTTCTAGCCGACGCTCTGAGCTGCTCAGTTCGCCTGAACCGAGAGACTCTCGAGTCGGCCGTGGTCATGGCCCACAATCGCAACCCCGATGTAGCTTCCGAGATGATCAACCGCATGACGCAGGCCGGGCTCTCACGAACCCAGCACAGACCTTCCGGCCTGTGAAAATATTCAACCTTAGCCCTTCCTACAGCCTTATGTATGTCGGGAACCCCAGTACACCAACGGATGCGAAACGGATCCATGCTGAGCTTGAACTAGTTAAGAAAACTTTTCTCCCAAATGTAGACTCATGTGGACGCTGTCTCTGTCCTAGTTTTACCATGTTGGCCGACAGCGTGATGAGCGCTGCATGCCCATAGGCTGGCCTCCAGCCGTCTGGTCGTCTGGTCGCCACCATGGCCAGGGAGCCCTGCGGTGCGCGGGGCGGCCGGCGCAACACACGGGGATGGAAGAAGAAGCCCGGCTGAAGAGGAGTCCCTTCCACCCCACCGTGTTCTGTATTCCCAAAAAACCCAAATTAGTTGGTAGATGTTGCTTTGTAAGGCGCCGTGCTATTTTTTTGGGTTTACTGGGGTTTTGTTTTAAAAGTCAATCCCTTACCCTAAATGTAGTCCAAACTGCATGAATCTCAGAAAGCCTTCGAAGTTGAGGTCCGGGAAGGAAGTCTGCTAACCTTCCGTGGATCGAGCTGCAGTTTCACGCCCCCATGAGTCCTTTCGCAGCTCTGTGACTTGCGCGAAGGATTCCCTTGCGTGCCACGCTTTCTTGATACGAAAGCTCGGCTGAGAGCCTGCACGCTGCACACCAATCTTTGACTGGTCATGCACGATTGGGAGTTGTGTGTGAGGCTGCTTGCTCGAGATGTTGGCAGAAAGGAACCGCCGGAGCAGGGTGCAATCAATAGGATTTGACGTGACATGGAGGAATGCCTGAAAGAGCATAGAGTTTCCTGTTCGCAGCTGTTAGTGGCTCATCCTTCACCAACTACAGCTCTATTAAATTCGATACAGGCTGGGAGATGCTGGGAGTGGGAAACTGGCAGGGCATCGTCAGTACTTTGTCAAAACATGTTCAGATTGCTACTTTCTAAAGCCGCTTTCAAAAACTGATTCATGTGCTGATGCAGATGTGTCACACCCTGGCAAGGACAAGACATGACTGCAAGTCTTGGATTCCATAGCACGTCCTTGGGACGATTCTACATGTGCCTCCGTTGCAACTAGAAGCGACATCTGTTCCATCCAGGCTGGAGCATTGCCTAGACTCAAGTCACCCAAAATGGATGCACCCAGCATTTTTTGACATGCGATAAAATTCAAAAGGAAGAAGAAAGCCGACAACACTACAGACAATAACGACAGACGACCAAACTCCAATTCCAGGATGTCGCTTCTGTTCCTCACCGATGCGCTCGTTAGCGTCAATCGCACGGACAGGATCGAGGCCTCTCCACCTTGATTTTTCACAAGGTCCAGGTCATGAGTCGGTGCAGGCGACAGGGTTTCCTTTGCACGTGCTCGTAGGTGGCGCTGAACGCCACGGAGGCAAGGCTTGTACCCGCAGAGCCTTTGTCAAGGAGTTTGCCACAATGGCATGCATCATCATGTATCGTCATGTGATGTTACGTGGCAAAGGTTGCAGTGCGGCACTTGCAGCACATATACCACAACAAGTTATCATCTCACGGTCTTCGACTTTGGCCCAGGGGTCCATGTGTGTTTACGGGTGTGTTTCAGTGTGGGTGGCGTCTCCAGGCAGAGCTGCCTCCTGGAGATGTACCAGAGGCATTTGGGATGCTGCGCTTGCGGTGGCGAAGCTTTCAATCGCCCTCTCGTAGTAGGAGTTCAGGGTTCATTTGGAGCCATCAGGGTTCGTTGGCGAACAGCAACACTGATCACCGTCTTGCAATTCTCTGTTTGAAGCCCAGATAAGGTTGCAGGAGCGGCTATGCTGGAAACCCGGGTCTGGCTGGACAGAGTGTCGGCTTCAAGCAAACAAGCCTTATGTGAAAACACCGAGACACTAAGTTTTCAGGCTTTGGTAAAATGTCTGCTTCGGGGCTGGTGGCTCCACCTGTTGTTCCCACTGACAAGCTGTGTCAGGCACGACTTCCAGCCAGGGCCCATCGGGCCACGGCTTTGCAGGCGTGTGCGGTCTCTACCTTCCTCACCTTCCTCCTCTCTTATAATGAATCAATGCCAACATGAGATGGTACGCGGCATGGCAGTTCACAAAACACGCAGAATCATTAGAATACCGTGTGCCAGCGTACAGCAGCAAAGGACTGCCTAAACCTGTAGGTGGAAGAGCCGTGATACATATTGTAGGTAGGTATGTATTAATGCATGCAGGTATGTATGCAGGTATTCGTATGTATGTATGTTCGTATGTACGTATGTATGCATGTGTATGTATGTCTCATCGCCTGCAGATCTGATCTCTCTCGCTGCATCCAGCCAGGTCGGCCCAATGGCTTGGTCCGTCGGGCAGGCCGAAGGCCCATCCGGGGAGCGGGACAGACTTGCGAGTTCTCTGCGGGGACGGCAACCTCCGGCCTCAAATGCGGATGTGCTTTCTTGGATATCACTCTGTGTTCTTGCGCTGCTGGTCAAGTGTCATTGGAGAGCGCTTGGAGTCAGGATTGGGCCGAATGGATGTCTGCAGCCCTGCAGTGTTGAAGGGTGGTCTGATGAGAATATGCAGTCCGGACTCAAATTTGATGAACCCAAACAAAATCAGAAATCCTGAATCCTAGGTCCGAGATTCTAGACCCCACAGCGCCATAGGCACCGAGCATCCGACGCTTCGAAATTTCCAGCTAATCTTGCCAGATACGCCACCGCCCTTCCGAGCGCTGCACCTTTACATGGCCCCTTGGCTGAGGAGTCGCTGGGTCCAGAGAAGTATCTGTCTGGACCGAGATCTGGATGGAGTGGTTGACTGGTCTACTCTGCAAATGTTGAGTGTGCGCATGCATACATGCTGGATTTGCAGACTCAAGTCGAGGCCGTGAGCATGCTCCTGGGAGTTCTGCTAGTGGCTTGCTACAGGACCCGAAACTTTTCAGCGTTTGCATGCTCTCAGACAGGTCCGGACATGATCTGAGCAGCTCTCGAAGTGTTTTAGACGTGCAGTCGGTGCAGTGTTCCTCGTCGGCGTCATCCGCTCCACTAGCTTGCATTGCTGTTAAGTGAGCTCCCAAATACCAGCATCCGAAAGGAGTTTGCAGTGGCTTTGCTCCAGCCGCCCGCCCCGGCCGTTGCAGGCAAGCAGGATTCAAGGAGATGTCTGAACTTAAAAAAGATGTCATGCGGCGCCGCGTCTCGAGCTCCCGGACTAGAGCCTTCAATGGAAGCCCCCTACACTAAAGCATCTGGCCTTGTCTTACTCCGAGCGGGGCCGTGTAAGTCACATCAGAGGCTCTCCTAGATCACTGGGTAGTGTATACTTCCTTTACGCTTTGTCTCCTATCAAGCCTATCATGCCACTCATGCAATCCCTTTGAGACAGCCTTTCGCACGCATTTGACAAGTGGCTCTGCACATCTCGAAGCCAGGCGCACGATCCTCTGGAGTATGAAACTCTTCAGCAACGGAACATGAAGGTTTTGCAGTGCAATGTGAAATGATGTGAAGAGCCCTACGGGTTTCAGGGACCTTTGTGGAGCCTTTGAAGAGCCGAGGCCCGGTTTCAGCAGTAGAATCGGGCTGGTAGCGTGTGAGTCGGGTTTGTGAACTGTGAAAGCCAGCATCTCTAGGGACTCCACTGTGGGATCCTTGCATGAGTCTGCGGTAGAGAGACGTTGTAGAACAGAATTGAACCTGCGAGACCTCGAGAATCCAAGGCCTTCAAGGCCCGGCAGTTGCAGCGGCTGCGGCAAGCTCCGTCTTAGCCCACAGAAGGTGCGAAAGCCCAGGGCACAGCTCCAAGAAAGGGAAGTGAGAGGTTCAGGACGGTTCGGGTCACAGACCGCATCCCGATGTTCTGGAGACGTGGCTTTGTAGACTCTACATGCACCTACCCCCCCACCCCATGTGCAGCAGGAGCGAGCAGGCTGCCGTTTGGGTGCCCGCGTGAGGCCAGGCCGGCAAGTTGCGTCTCTGCTTGTTCGTCGTGCTTCTGTGTTTTAGAGTAGCCTGTGAAGCAGAAGCCGTTGTTCTGGCCATCCTGGAAGGTTCGAACGACCTCCCAGAGCTGTTTGGTGATGCTGTAGACAAGAGAGTAGTTTCACCCTTCGACCGTTCAGGTCGCTTCAGTGATGTTCATCGGAATATCAACACACCACACTCCGTCTTCGCAAGTAGGTTCCGGTTAGGAATCAAGAGCATTCCTATTGACCTTTTGCCGGGGATGATGGGCATCATGAGCCTGGCCGCTGCCCGAGATGGGCCTTTGAATATCGCTCCGAACGGGTGCAGTCTGCAAGCCCACGTCGTCCTCCCATATCTTTGGAAGCGGCCACGCAGATAACGAGAGAAGCGCTGGCCTTGTCGGGATCACTCTACAAGGACGAAGCGACTTGTAAAAAGTAAGAGGAGGGCATGAGTCCGCTTCGGGGCACTGCCGCACATTGCAATTCTGTCTTAGCTGGCGAGTTTTGAAGCCTTGGATCGTCTTGGGGTGTGTATTGTATTTATCCATCTTCAGTTCGAACACAGCTCAGGCACAGGTTACACAGGATGAGCGGTTCTGTAACGTATTTCGATTTGCATTCAAACAGCCTGCAAATCATCCTTGACGGGCAGGTTCCTCGTACAGAACCCCAGCCACCGAAGCCACTTCAGGCAGCTGCCAGGCGCGTTTTGAGACATCGCATTCTTTTTGCTATTCTTCGCTTCCAGAGGTTTCCAGCTGCTTGCCTGGCTCGGCAGACTAGCCGCCTAGCCGAAGCCTTGGCCTCTCGTCGGAAAAAGGTTCTGGAGTTGGAAAGCGAGTCCCAACCCGTAGCCAGATGCATGCGATAGGTGTGGGAGAGCTTTTGCCAGTGGAAAGCATGTCGTGCCGCCATGAAGCGATCTGTGGCGGTCGCTTCAGAATGCAAGGCATTTGCACAGCGGCATTGTTTACAGTACGGTGGTGACTCTCGTGACTATGACGATGGTCATGTCAATGTCGAGTCGAGAGCCGTGGCCTGAAGTTGGCTGTTCGGCGACCGCTTAGCACCGCCATCAAAGCGGTGCAAGACATGCCTCTCGGTCACCCGAAGTGCGCGGGGACCTCGTCTTCGACAAGTCAAGGTGTTGTGACGGACGTTGAATGCTACCGCCGCCGGGCTTCAGCAGAGTGGTACAGACATTCCAACAAATTACCGCTGCACACTGCACAAGCAACACCACGTTGAGCAGTCGAGCGAGGCTCCCAGCCATGAAATTCGGCGGAAATGTTGACTTTGAAGCCTTTCGGGGGCCGTTTAGGTTGTTACATGGACTTCAGCAGCTTGCTGCTCTTGTTCCGGGCGCGTGCGGGGGCCTCAGGCGCACAGGAATCCATGGCGGAGCGGGTGTGTGTGAGGAATTGTGAGGACTTCCTTCACAGTGTAACTCTCCACACATGCTCCTGCCAGTTGGTGGCTGCCAGTGGCGTGCCCTCGAGCCAAGCACTGCTAGCTGCCGGAGGCAACAGTCGGAGTGCCGAGCCGCAGTAGCCAGACATACAAGAACTGGAGGCGTGTAGTGGAGTGGAGTCCATCCTCCAACCGGCCATACGCCATACTATGCAACAGCAGGTGCCATTCTGGCCCTGGCTGCGGCTGCCGTGCCGCTGCTCGGGCGGCACGGGCCTGGGCACGGCTTCCTGGCAGCTTGGATTCAATCGGAAAAAAGGCCGGGCACAAAAGCCAGCTCGTAAGCACGTGGGCAGGTCTGGTCGAGGCCTTCAAGTGCGCGCTTTGCAGTGTTGCTGGCTGCGCGAGCGCTGTTCTTTCCAGCGCTGGCCGAGGAGGTGCAGGGATGTTCCGATTTCATGATGGGGTATCAGCGCAGGGTCAGCCCAATCGACTCTGGAGAGGGAGAGTTGTGTCTCTGATTCGCGAAGGTGGAGCCGGGAAAGTACTAGCAACATACTTAGGTCTACAGTCACATTCAGTCACGGCAGTGATGCGACCGATGCTGCTTGAACTGTCGCAGTGCACACGGCACTGGCACTTGTCAGGCTTTCTGGCGCTCAATCCTCCTGCAACTTAGTTGCCAGAGTGTGTTGAAATGCAGCTGCATGACTGCTGCTTCTGCGCAACTGAGACTGTAACCTTTAGGAATCCTTGGTGCCGGCAATCTTAGGCCCAATGCCGACGCGGACCTCTCCGAAGGTGGCTCCCGGTTAACACACCTTGGATTAGGACTAGGATCGTTCCAAGAGAGTGCAAAGCAAGACAAGAACGAGACTACAAAGTTTGTCTACTGCCGATCTCAGATGTCTCAGCTCCAGTCCGAGCCGGGTCGTGCTAGTAAACGACACGAATCGGTGACCATCAGCAAACGGGTATCCTGGCACCTCACCAACTTGCGATCGGGTACTTCTGCAGGTTTGACTTCGAACTGGGGAATGCTGCCTTGGCTGTCGATGCAGCAGTGGAGCCTTTGCTGCAGCTCGGGGTTAGTTGGTCGGGTTCTGGTGTTCAGGCTGCCATGTTGAAGACGTCGAGCTCGTGTCGCGCCTTGAAGAGCCATGCAATGTTGGCGGTGAGAGCGGCAGCATTTTTGCAACTTGTCCAGACGGCCCAGGTTATGGGCACTCGCTTGCCTGCTGCTCTTTGTGGCGGCATGGCCGCTTTGGTGCACGCGGGTCAGGAATCCTGACACCTCCGCAAGCTGAGGCTATGCACCTGGTCTCCGGCCCTTTACTGTCGCGAGCGGGTGCGACGAAAGACCAGGGCAGGTAGGTTGGGGGGGACCCTGGGGACCCCCGACGGCAGAGCCCACGCGTCTCTCTGCGCTCTCCGCGCGCTGGGCACAGGACCTTTCAGGACAAGCGCTTCCTGTGCCCTGGCAGAGAGTTTGGGAGACGGTGGCCAACCCGGGAACCGCTGGGCCTTGCAGCCTCGCTCTGAGGTATCTCGCAACCTGCCTGGGCATCGCCTGCAGCCTCGTGTACCTGGGATCAGGCGCAAGCGCCTTGCAGAACCCCAGAGCTGCCAGAAAAGTGGGCTCGGCGCTGATCAAGGGGAGATGAGCCGCCAGAGTTTGGGCAGGCAATTTGTGGGCAGCAGCGCTGGTTCACTGGGTACCCGTCTGCGTCTGGCTGATCTTCCTCGGAGGAGATGCCAGGCAAGATGCAATACGATGCATGCGCCGCAGCCACATGCAGACACGTCCACGTGCCTCGGACCTCTCCGCACCACTCTCTCGGCCCTACTGCCGTGAGGCTGCGCGGGGTGAGTGAGATGTGCGACGACACAACGTCGGACAGCGCAGAGGGCTCGCTTCGGAAACAGACAGCTCTTGTGTAGATCCAGCATCCAAGCCGACTGTGCCAAGTTTAGCTTTGCCATGCATTGCCGCAAGCGTAAGAGAGAGAGGGCCCTGTGAGGTGAGTGCAAGTGCTGAATTTCATACTTGTCCAACAGATGCAGTGAGTTGAATTCCGGCTGATGCTGCCTTTTTTGGGATCAACATTTCCGAAGCCACGATCTCTTTTTGCCTCTCCTGCAGGCGCGGGGTTCAGAGCAGCAGGTTCAGGTTGGCTTGGAGCCTTACGTGCCGCGACAGCCTGCAGTTGGCTCATTGCTTTCGGTTTCAGGCGGTCTTGCTTTCTGTCACGGTCCTTGGGGGTTCGCACCTGCTGACGGCCACGAAAACGGGAGTTCCAACCGAACTTGGAATGAAAGACTGTGAGATCCGCAGGCTCAGTGAACAGCGCTCATGGCGAAAGCCCTGCTTTTGCTGCCGCTGCTGGCAGCAGCAGATGGGATCGCAACAGACGGGATCCACGAGGCACTGGACCAGGACGGGGCCTGGAAAGTTGATGAGTCTCAAGGAGCGTGCAGGTGCGAAACCGTTGTTTCAGAGGACGACACATGCTCCGACCCTTCTTGTGCACTGGGCCTGCTCCACGTACGAGGAAATGCCACCAGTGACGGCCCTGAAATGCAGTGCTTGGCGTGAAACTGTTGTGGGTTTGTGCGAACAAACTTCCTACTACTGAGTGTTGCAAAGTCCGGGGCTGTACTTTGCAGCAGTGCATCGTGTAATCATTCAAATCTCAGGTTCGTCACTGTGTGAAGCCACTTGAGGCTAGCTAGTTAAGTTGTTGCCGGTGTTCTCCGTTGGCGTGGTCTATGCCGAGCGGGACACAAGTTCCTGTCGAATTGATCGTTGATGCTGGTCCCGCTTTGCATCGAAGCTGAGGTGAGGAGGTAGCAGATTACCAGCCGGGGCGAGAAACAGGCTGTGCAGCGCTGTGGTGATGTTACAAATGCCTGATAGCAAATGCAACAGGTCAAGTTATTCAGTGAGAGCGCGGAAGATGGATGGGATGAGTTTGCGTCTTCAGCTCTGTCGCAGGGGTCTCCTGTATGTGGAGCAACTGCGATACTGCTAAATTGGGCGATGTGACCTGTCATCACTTTCGGTGCATTTGCAAAGAGCCTTGGTATGCAGCCGCAGAGTATCTTGTTCGTCATGCCTCATGCGCACAAAGGGGGTTGTGGACGAACTCATTTGTTTCAGGCTGTTGTTCCTGCAGAAAGCAGTAGAGCTCTGTGCATGGTGGGGCCCGGAGTCGGCGACGGGACTGGTAGGGACGTCCTGTGTGCGAGAGCGCTTCTGCAGCCGAGGACAAGGCCCAGTGGAGCCGGGTCCTGAGCGGCTGAGCTGCGCCGGCTTTCGACAAGATTCGGCTCTCTGCAGGCGAAGAAAGGAAGACCTGTGTGGAGGAATCGGCTTCCCAGGTCAGCCAGGACACAGGCGGGGCGGCAACTCCTGGCCGTAAGGCAGGTAGCGTACGCCTGTTTCACATCCAACTACGGCCCCGTCGCTATTCTCAAATTTCTCAACATCATTTCGAGCAGAGGGTCTGGAATCATCGGCTGGAACAGCCGGTTCGGATGTCAGACATTAGGTCGCTTCTACAATGTAGACTCATTGTGCTGCTCCATGCAGCACGGAATTCCCAAAAAGCTATGTGCACTGAAACTGTACCTACCGGCCGAACTGTGTTTCTCTTCTCAAGAAGGGACACCGTAGGTAGTTCCGGGTCTGACGGTGCAGGGTTTCGGGTATACCTGAGAGACAGGAGAACACAGAAATCTGCCCATGCCTAGCCCCCTAGCCTCGCCGTCGACATGGCGAAATGGCCGTACGATGGTCGATCAGAGAACTTTGCAGGGTGAACGGAACTCTTTGAAGTTTGTGAAGGCGGAAGCCTTAGAAGCCGCCTCAAAGCGAAGAGACCGGAAGTCGCACAAATTCCTTCGGCCTCGGCTCGGTCTCGGGGAGGCGGCACCTGCAGCTGGTTTGGCTGCAGCAAGAGCCGAGGAGAAGTGTCGCACCGTGGCAGAAAGAGGAAGAGACCGCAGACTTCCAGCGGACCGAGTTCTGGTGCCTCAGGTGCGTGAAGGGACGCTGCTTGTGCAACGATGGCTATGTGGCCTTCAAGGGCAAGTGCTACAAGACCACCACCACGACAGCTGCGCCGGAGACAACGAGCCTTGCTCGCACCTCTTGATGCCTCTTCTCTGCCGGTGGAGTGATTTCTTCGGAAACTTGAGCTGATTGTCAAAGGCAGCAAGTACCCAGGACAGGCACATGGCCCGACGTCGTCGCCTCATTCACCACGAAGCCTTTCGTGCCACCACCGCCACCGCCAGCGCGACGCCCGGCAAGACGAAACCGGGACATCCGAATCTTCAGGCTCAAGCCTTCTTCCTACTTCGGAATAAGACCTCGAGTTGAGATGTCAGCGATGGGATGCAGGTTGCGAGGCTTCAGCCTCTTTGAAACTGAGCGAGCTGTTTTCGGCAGCCCAGACTCGGTTTCTCCGAGGACACCATGATGCGCCAGCACCGTCGCCGCCGAAGCCGCCCAGCGAAAAATCAACAGCGAAGTGGGTAACGAGCAGCGAAGTGGGTAACGAGGGTCCAAGTCTCTCTTTCGGAGTGTTCACTCTTGGAGGGCGACAGGGAAGCTTCAGCTGTCGAATCGGCTTGCTATTCCTGTCTGCGGCACCTGCGAAAGACGGACGCGTCTCGCAGATTCTGCAGTTTTGGCTGCAGATCTGGTTCAGGAATACAGGAAGACGGCTGTGGCATGATTTGCTCTCTCTCTCTCTCTCTCTCTCTCTCTCTCTCTTGCTGTGGCGCGCTGTGCCGTCCTCCCTCACACTCGCATGTACACCCACACGGCACATGCAGCGCGTCTGCGCACATGTATACCTGTTCTATGCATATAATATAGCATATACATACATATACATGTTGAATGACGTTACATGAAATTGCATGCGTCTTTGCACAGACATGCATGAGCGGGTGAGCACCTAGCGACACGACAGAAGCAGCAGGTCCGACTCTGACGGCGGCAACGGCGGCAGCGGCGACAGCGGTGGCAGCGGTGGCGAGTGTGAGCTTCACAAAGGACTTGATCTCGAGTAAGTTGCGATTTTTTGCTTGCCCATCTACTTGAGACCATAGAGCTCATGTCCGAAATATCTCCCTTTGCAGAATGTGAACAGACTAAATATGCTATGACGCATGTTCAGCAGAGCCATACCTTCGGTGTGAGCCTTGCGGGGGGATGCAAGTGTTGCATAGTTAGCGCCTATTTCGGGAAGGGCCGGGTAGCATGTGCGTATTTGAATTGGCCTCACATGTTGCATACCGTCCCAAGGTTTGGTGTCATAGAATCATGCTCTGACCTGCCCATGGGACACACACACACACTGTGCCTATCTCCCTGGCCTGGAACAAATGCTACGTGAGACTTCATACCTCATGGCGCACGATGCAGCTTCTCTGCTGACACGCGGTTCCGTGATATGACTCAACCGCGTTTCTTGCAGCTTCGAGTTTGTCATAGTATGTACTCCTCTCAAGATTTCATGTGGAAACATCGTGCGATCTCAGAACAAATTAAAGACGAAGGATGTGCCAACTTGGGTCTGAAGGGGCTCTGCTGTCCAACAGCCGGGGGTGCCTTGGCTTTCGAGAGACTTGGCGAGAGGGTCCTTAGTCTGAGCTTGCAACGTTTCAGCTTGGCGCCGCGACTGCACTTGCACCTTTGTTCCATAGTTCGTTCCAGCCTTGATGCCCCCATTCTTGACGTCAGTGCAGCTGCAAAGGCATGAACCTGGGGTGCTGTTAGTGGACGAGTGCCGGCCGGCTGCATTAAAAAGTCTGTGTGGTTTTTGGTTTAAGGGCAGCTCTTGCCTTGGTAGAACAAGCAGGCTAGCTAGCCTGTTGTATGAGGCGGTTAGTAGGAATGCTGCTAGTAGCGACTGAAGTTGCATGTCGCAAGAAAGAAAGCTCGCAAGGCATACAGACAAAGTCGGTTTGGCGGGTGGTTGAATTTAGTAAAGAGTGCCTCAATGGAACCCACGGCGAGGGGTGAGATGTGGAGTGTAGAGAAGGATTCAGGATTTATCTGAGGCATTGGCACCAAGTGAGGACGTGCTGTGTGGACCTGCCAGAAGATGCGGCCACAAACGATAATTTCTGCACACCGGAGGCATACCTATTTGCAAAATGTAGACACGGATGTGACCTGCGACTCGCAGCAGGAATTCGGCATTGAGAGAAAAAGGCGCCAGAGCCTTGCGGCAGGATGGTCTGCCTCGTGATTATGATTGAGTTAATGGTCTAGCGATGTGTGCTCTTAAAGTGGTAGATCCGAACGGAGCTGTCGATTTGCGCAGATACGGCTCGAACACTTGTTGTGCCCTTGTCCGCCCCTGCACGGCCCTGCTGAGACACCATGCATGCCAGGTTCGCTTTGAGGCCCAGCCTCTAGCGTTGCAAACTCCAAGAATATCTAATACTTTGGCGTCGCGAAATCTCGCTCGTGTCGTAGTGGTGCGTAAATGAGGGTTCTTGGGTGGAAACGATCTCGAATTCAAATTTTGGGGTCTCTACGCTGGCATAATTCCCTAAACAGGGTCGCGTGGTAATACTATAGGGTTCTTACGATTGAAACTGTTAAGGCGATTCGGTTACTGAGGGCGCTCCCGCTGTGGAGTAGAGCACATTGCCACTACCACTACCCCTTCCTCTACCGTGTACATCTGCTGCTGCTACTACTACTACTACTACTTCTTCTCTGCTGCTGCTGCTGCTGCTGCTGCTGCTGCTACGACGACGACGACGACGACTACTATTACTACTACTGCTACTACTACTTACCGCTGCGACCCACCACCACCCCCACCACCGCATCTACCACTGCTGTCAAGCGCAGCCATCATCGCCACCACTTGCATTTGCCTGCACGAAATCTTCAAGACAAATCCTTGGCCTTCGGTGTTCAAGCTCTGCAACACTGTAACGGTGAACCGCAGGCGCTGCGCTCTCGCAGCGGCCGTGCGAGTGCGCCCGATTCCCTTGCGCCCCGCGGCGCGCAGCTTTGCTGCGTCGCCGTTGGACACCACGGTAGGGAGGGAAGGGGGGGATATGACAATTATGGCTGGCACTAGTTGTGGCTCCATCTCTTCTCGTTGTTCTGTTTTATTTAGAGGCTAGGATTCTGGAAGCTGGGCAGATTCAGATATCGACGGCATGTGAGAACAGGTAGTACGGATTTGCATTCAGCATGTTCACTGGATGGACAGTGGTGGTTGCGCCGAAGCTGGCAAGATATGTGAAACCCTATACAGTTGAATCTGGCAGGCGAAGCTTTACGATGAGTTGGTGGACAAGTCGCTCAAGGACCTTCTTGGATCTTCGCACATGTCACATGTCGTGCTCCTGCTTTTAATGCAGGGGTGCCAAAAATCAGTCTCCCAAATTCTGACCTTTCGGATCATCGCGCCAGCCGGCGGTGATACGGTGATAGGAATGTTGCTGTGGCACGTTGGAGCCAGCAGTTTGCATGTCCTTGGCAGGAGTACCAGGCCAATCAGAAGGTAGCCAGGACCTTGCAGTGGCTTCTGCAGCATATCTCGACGCGCCATCATCTCTCCGCAAGCGCGGGAAATTGGACGAGGTCGCCGCAGACCTGGATGCGGAAATTTCCAACAGCAAGGCCTGCGGCTCAGAATGCAGGTGTCATCACTGCAGATCCCTGAGCCCCAGAATCGCAGAACCTCGGGAGGTGGTGCTGTTCATGGAGGGCACTCCGGATGCGCCGAAGTCAGAGCCAAGCCTCAACGCCAGGGCCCCAATCCATGAAGTTTGCCGTGTAAAGTGGCTCTCGTCCTGCGCTTGTGGCGCATTTTGCCTGTTTGCTCGGAAGAAGCTGCTCATAGACGATCGATCCACGCAGCAGGCATGATAAGGATGTCTCAGTAACAGTGAAACATGCCCGAGCGCCATGGAAAGGAAGAAGCGGCAAGAAGCTCCGTAATTACAGTACATCCTGTGCATATCCCGCGTAGAGTCGCTACCAAGTAGCTGGAAGAGGTACAACGGGATCCCCTGTGCTTGCTTGCTTGCTCAGGCCGTGAAGATGCTGACGGAAGCTCAGGTGGTGCCCATGACCTCCGTGAATGTCAGCAGCTCACCTGCTCCCAATTCGGTCTGCAAGGAGACCTTTGCCTACTGTTCTCTGAAGTAGCAGGTTCTGACGCATCCGGCAATCCTCGGCTACACCGTGGCAAAGACGCAGAAACGAAGAACGCCACACCTTTATGTGAACGGAAGCTTCTTGCCTTTATCAGAAGAAGTGCGGTGTTGGTTTACTTATGCAGTTTTGCACAGTCACTCGCATTCTTATTGAGCATGGCGGCGGAGGCTTTTATGCAGACTATGATGGCCTGCTTGCACAGCATGGCACAGGCCTGCTGCATGCATCAGACGGGCTCTGGCAGCCCGAGGAAGCCTTCGGCTATCCCAAGCCTTGACCAAACAGCTCCAAGCTGTTGTGCGCAGGGCAGCTGGCGAAGAACCTCGGGACCGAAGCCACGAAGAGCAGCGGCGTTTTCGGCGGGGAGCTGCCCATTGCCACCTACTGAGGCCGCGGCCATGGGCTTCAGAGAACGACGGCTGTGGGCTGCAAGCTGCATCATTCCGTCTTCTCCTGATCTAGCGAGGTTTGGTGAAGCTTTCAACTGTGACTTTGTCGGAAGTCCGTGCTTGAGGATCATGGTTTGCTAATGGGCCCGGCATTGAGAAGGTACTGCGTTGAGGAAGACCCATGTTTCAGGGAATTGGAATTGGGAATCAAAGTTTAGAGCGGAACCAAAGTTCTGGGTGGGGGAGGGCTTCTGTGACAGCATTTAAGCCCTGGGCATACCCGGCGAGGTGTGGCAGCCCAGCTGAGAGCTCTCAGCTCCGAGACAGGGAGTAGTTGGACAAAGTTTATCAAAGAAGTCTACAATCCGAAGTTGAAACCACCGATGGGCTGTTACTGATGGTGCACTCTCGGAGCAGCCGGCTTCAAGGCAGCTGCAAGGAGAATTGCGGCTGCCTGCACATTCTGGGTTGCGACAGCTTAGACATCATGGATCTTCAAGCGCATTCTGCAGTAGCTCGCAACCCGGGAAGCTCGTATTGAAGGGACCCTGACTTTGAACGCCGCGAACTTGGAGGCATGTGTTGTACTGTCAGCTCTTGCACAGCTTGACTCTTCGTGAGCCATCAGACGATCACCCCGATCACCCGCTGATCAACTGGAACATGTCCCACATATGCGCTGTGCTACTGTACGCGACCTAGTGCAACCTTCTGAGGATCCCTTCTGAAGAAGACACTGCAAAGCTACTAGGTTTTGTTTGAACATGCGTCTTGGACCTAGCTTGAACCTGCGGAAAAGTGGGTCTGCACGGGCACCGCCTTGGGTGCAGAAGTTTTCGTTCCCTCAGGCTTCTCGAATTCTGAAGCCGACTGTCACGCCGTCTTGGTCCAAACCGTGCGGCTCTCGCAGATGGAAGTTGTTGGGCTGGGCCGAAATGCAGCTGACCCCCAGGAGAGAGTTTGACAATGTCGAAACAGGTTGACGTGACAAAAGGGCCAAAGATATCAAAGACGTAAAAGAGCCAGAGACGAGCGTCCCAAACTCGAACAAAGGAAGCAAACCGAAGCAATGCAGCCGCCTTCTCGACCCTTGCTGTAGCGAAGCGACTGCACCCTGCCAGCCATGTCTATCAAATTCCGTGAAAAACCACGGGGTGAGAGTTGGCCTCAGTTCAGTGCCATCAACGCCGTGTTTGCATACAGCATGTGCATGCTTTGCTTTCCCTTCGCCTCTGTCTCTCTCTCTCTCTCTCTCTCTCTCTCTCTCTCTCTCTTTTCTCTTCCTCCCTCCCTCCCTCGCTCTCTCTCGCTGTATATGCACTTATGTATATGTATATGGGAATGTATGCGCAGGTTGTATGTATGTGTATAGAAATAAACACATATGAATAAAGAAATATATATATATATATATATATACCGGCTAAAGTTAAAGTAAATATAAACGTATACGTACTATATGTATGTGTAAATGTATATTATGTGCATGTACATGTGCGTATGTACATATGTGTGTATATGTATATATATATATACACATATGTATACATATATATATAGAGAGAGAGAGAGAATATATATATATAACATATGTATATATATATACAAATACAAATAATGTTCGGCTCTGGAGGCTTTAGGTCGAGGATTAGTGCATCGGGTCAGGGTTTAGGTTTCAGGAGTCTCGGATTCGGAGTTTAGGCTTTAGGATTCAGGATTTAGGGTTTAGGCTCAAGGTTTGGGGTTTTGGCTTTAGGATTCAGGGTTTGGGGTTTAGGCCCAAGGTTTGGGGTTTTAAGTTTTAGGATTCAGGGTTTGGGGTTTAGGGTTTAGGCCCAAGGTTGTGCTGTTTGGACTTTGCCGTAGAAGGGGTTGGGTCTCGAGGCTGTGGAGACATGGGCGGACCACCTGCCTAGAGGCGTTGGCATCGGGCTACCTAAAGGGACCTAAAGCTTATAAACCCTAAGCCTTAAAGACCTACAGATTACAGCCTAAACCCAAAGCCCAAACCCTAAACCTTAAGCCCTAAACCCTATAACCCCGAGGCTTTGTGCTTATTAAGACTACAGTCGCACTCGAGCCGCAGGCGGTAGAGATGTCAGCTGCAGCCTTGGGCAGTGCCGCTATCTGTGCCCGGGCGCAGAGGACCGGGGTCTCCCTTGGACAGGCGGTTTCGGGCCTTAGGGTTTCGGGCCTTGGGGTTTCGGGCCTTAGGGTTGAGGGTTGAGGGTTTAGGGTTTAGGATTAGGGGTTTAGGGTTTAGGATTAGGGTTTTGGGGCTTAGGGTTGAGGGTTTAGGATCAGGGTTTCGCGGGCCTTAGGGTTTAGGGTTTCGGGCCTTAGGGTTGAGGGTTTAGGATAAGGGTTTCTGGCCTTAGGGTTTAGGGTTTCGGGCCTTCGGGTTTCGGGCCTTCGGGTTTAGGATTCGGGGTTTAGGGTTTTGGAGCAGGGTTTAGGGTTTAGATTAGGGGTTCAGGGTTTAGGATTAGGGTTTAGGCCTTGGGGTTTAGGATTAGGGTATATAGGGTTTACATAGGCTTTCGGATTAGGGTTTAGGGCTTAGGTGTTCGAGTTTGGAGTTCAGGGGCTCTGACCTTGGACCCTAGCATAAACCCAAAGCTGTTGGGTAGCATCGTTGCTATGCTACTTAGCTCTCCACCTCCACCCTCAAAGCGCGATCATGCGTAAAGGATCATGGGACTCAGAAACTGGCCCTAAGTACTGTTATGGGGGATACTTTCCCAAATCGTAGTAACAATTCCTGATATAGAAACCCTACACTCTACTATAGAGGTACTTTGGACCCTTTGGGGGGAATTAGCATGGCCAGTTAAGGTGCTTGCAACCTAACTTGCTGAGCCCCCTGATCCTCCAAGTAATATGGGGGCTTTAACAATTACCTACACTACTTTGGGGGTTCCTTAATTACGATTACCTACGCTATTTTGGGGTGTCCCTTATTGCTATAACTATAGTACAATGATATGCCCCAAAACCTTATTCTAATTATTGAGGTCCCTTCATCCCTAAACCCTAAACCCTCAACCCTAAACCCTAATATTGAAGCCCCTTCATGACTGCTTCTGAAACTCACGGAGGGCATCCGTCCATCGCAAGAGGCTCGGGCCAAGTGCAACGGAGCTTCTGCAGAGATAGAGTCCCTGGAAGCCCTGCAGTGTGTACTGTAGGGGGCCTGAAGAATTTGAACAGGGCTTCAGGACATAATATGCTACAATCATATACAATCTTAGTAAAGCGCCCAACAGTAGGTTTTGTAATTATTTGCCCCTATATTAAACCTAAACCCTAAACCCTAAACACAGACCTCAGGACGGGCTTTAGCCGGCTGTTCTCCCAGCTAGGCGCGACCAGTTCTCTGGGGGGTGCATACTGCTTAGACCGTCGTGACTTTAAGGACGAAATGAACCCTAAAGGAGTTACTGGGTTATATTTTACATGGTTAGTAACCTGCTTTTTGAGTAGCTGGAGCCCTCCTTAATTAAGGACGAAATGAAGCCTAAAAGGGTTTCATGTTCAAACACCATATCGGGATTCGTAGTAGAAGGGTATATGGCCCCTACTTTCAAGGGTCTCTCAGTGGTCATTCAGTCCTTACTTTAAACGATTACGCAGTGCGCATGTCAGACATTGACACGTTGCACTATGCCCAGCTCCTCCACGACTCTGTCAATTACCTGCCTTATCTGCTAGAACAGCTAATCTGCGTACGACTGACTGTATTTGTTGGGGAGGTGATGCCGGCTCGGCTATTGCAGTTTTGGCTATCTGTGTCCTTTTCGTTTGTGATTCTTGTGATGATGAATAGCAACAGCAATCACTTCTTGCACCATTGCTGCTTTCATTGTTGTTGCCGTCATTGTTGCTCCTGTCACTGCACGCATGCCTGTATCGATGGCTGCTCTTGGCGCTGTGATGAATGTCGCTATGAATTGTATCAGCACCTGTATTGCCATTTCATTGCTGCGATTGGCTTGCATCTCGACATTGAGAGTGTTTGTCCTAGCGTATTCCCGTTGATGAAACTGTTAGTCTTCTTCTTTTGATACAACTAATGCTGTTGGGATCACTCGTCGTCACCCTCAGCTGCTTCATGGATTCTGATTATGCTTCTCATGTTGTGTGACATTGCTGCCATGCCTGCCGAAACCTAAAACCTAAAACCAAACCCTGAACCTACACCCGAAGCCAGGTAACTTCAGCCGGATGACGCAGCGCTCCATGGCTGATAGCCTGGACTCCATCACCGGGGTACTGCAGTTGCCTCAGCAGTTGCGACTTGTAGGCTCTACCCGAACTAATTCAACGCAGAAGCTTCGAGCAATGCAACATAAGAGCCATGATGACAGGAATAGGGCCTTGGGGAGAGTAGCTCTACAGAGGGAACAGCACAGAACGCATGAAGCTTAGTACATTACAGTGTATTACTGGCTGACTCGGACCCGATCGGGGTCACAGTCCAAACCTCTCATGAAGCCGACAGTCTAAACCCCCTCAAGACCCTTCAGTCCTGACGTATGTTCGTAATGACAGCCGGCTGGGGCCTCTTCACGTGTCCATTTTTGTTCTTGTGATTGGTTCTGCGACTACAAGTAGCATGCTCCCATCAACCATACATCCCTCTGACTTTCGTTCCATCAGTACCCCCACATGAATCAGCACGTTGCTGCCCTTGTCTGCTCCCACACCCCCAGGAAGTTCCCACCCCCGAACTGAAACCCGAGTACGAAGGCCCATTCGTAACACCCAGCCCCAAGGCCCTAAGGCCAAGACCTATTTCGAAACCCTTACATCCCAGAACCTAGAGCCCTGGAGGGTTTGCTCCTCCAGGATCATAACAGCAAGACTTTGCAAAACTTCAAAGGTGCGGGGGTGAGATTGCCGAAGACGCAGCGCGGCACTTGGGTCGCCATGGGACGGGCCTCGTCCGCGCACCAATCCCTAACCTGTACCCATAGGCCATAGGCCCCGAAGAAGTTCCTTTTTGGGATTACCTTATAGGAGTCTAAACATAAACCACAAAAAGGAACTACTTAGGGGTCTATGGGTAGTCAGAAGATGCAGCGGCAACAACAAGGAGGGCAACAATGTGTAGCAGCAGCAGCTTTTGGACTAGTGCGTTGTTGCGTAAAAGAAGTTTGAGGATGGAGCCGCTGAAGCCTCAAACCCTAAACCCTACAACCTGAATTGCTAAACCTCGCAGCCTATGAAAGGCGATCATGAATCGAACTTCGAGCTTCTAGCTTGGACAGTTTTCACTATGAGGGTTAAGGGTTTAGAGCTTTCAGTTTGGAAAGTTTTAACCATTCCGGGAGCAGATTTCAGGGTGTAAAATGCACGGCTTGAGGGTTGATTCGGGCCTAGGGTTTATGCGTGGAAGGAGCATCTCTAGGCACCACAACGTCAGTTGTTTTGGATCAGTGGGATGCATCCTAAACCCTAGATCCTAAACCCTATAAACCCTATTAAGCCCTAAACCCTATTAAACCCTAACCCCTAAACCCCTGAACCCTATAAACCCTAAACCATCGGAAGTCCTTGGGCTTCCGTTGGCCAGTGTTTGAGTTCCGTGGGAGTGAGCCTTCCGCGAGGTTTAGGCCGCAGGGTTTCCCTAAACCACCCAGAAGTACAGCAGGTATGGCAATTGCCCCATAGACCTCTAAAGGGCCATGATCCTATATGCTTTTGGGGTTTAGGCCTCAGGGTTTAGGGTTTGATGTTGCTCCCCTTGGAGTGGAAAGGGTTCGGAAGGGTGCAGCACAGTCCGAAAACAAAAAACAATGTGAAGCCCTAACTCCTAGCCCTAAAGGCATCGTGGCACAGTCGAGGTCGGTTGATTTGAAGTCTGCCTTGACTTGCAGGTTCAG
Organism: Symbiodinium necroappetens; assembly: GCA_905231915.1. NCBI lineage: Eukaryota > Dinophyceae > Suessiales > Symbiodiniaceae > Symbiodinium > Symbiodinium necroappetens. The sequence goes on from CAJNJA010035585.1 coordinate 56,683, forward strand.
GATTTAAAGTTTATAGGGCCTGGACTCATGGAGGTGTGCATTGCTGCTTCTTGTGCTGCCGTCGGATCGAACCATGGCCAGAGGTGTGCTTCAAAGCAGATGTGGATTCATGGTATTGTTGCAGGTCTGATTGGCAACGTGTTTACATCTATGCTACTGCGACTTAAACGACACAGCTTTGCACTAAGCTTCAGTCAACTGACTCTGTTTACAAACGAGATTTCACATCTCTCCATCGTGAGCCGGTGTCTTCTTGCAGCCGCCCTGAAGTCGCAAGCCTGGAAGCCCAACATCTCTCTGTCTGTTATGGTGTGTGTGTGTATGTTGTGTATATATGACATATACGGGTGCCAAAGCCAAAAGCCAAAGCAGCAGATTATGTGTGTATATACTATATATATATATATATATCAAAGTTCTACGCACAATTTTTCGGTCTAGAACTCGATAGACGCAAGCACTAGTGCAGTCTAGGGGGTTCCTTCCGTTTGCTTGGGCCTCCGTCGCGGAACATGGCCGACAGCTGTGCGCCTTGAGAGCCTCCCAATTGCAGTTACTCAGGGTGTTAGGGTTGGAGGGTTAAAGGTTTTCGGCTTTTAGGGTTTCGGGTTTCACAGCTTTGGGGTGTTAGGGTTTTGTATTTTAGGGTCTGGCGGTCTAGGGCTTTGGCGTGTTAGGGTGTTGGGGTGTTATAGGCTTTTTAGGGCTTATTTGGTGCTGGGAGTGGGTTTGAGGATGTTTTGTGGTTGGTCAGGAGGGCTTACAGTTTCAGGGTTTACCTTACCTTTGGTTAGTAGGGAATGGAGGAATGGGAACTATTATAAGGTACCATTACTACCATTCTTCCATTCCCTACTAACCAAAGGCAGGTTACGGGTTTAGAGTTTGGGTTTATCAGGACGCAGAGGTGTCGGGTTGCATACAGGAGGCGGAGCTCTTAGTACTCATATCACGCAGTATACCCCCAAACCCCAGTCTATTTCCTCAGGCCCCTAAGTCAGGGTTTGAGCTCAAGGCCTGCTGGGTTTCCGACTGTTGGAGTTTTGTTTGCTGTGCCAGGTCATGGCGGATTTGCACCAAAACCTGAGTCACGAACCTCCACAAATTCGCAAATCCTAAATCCTAAACCCGCCAAAGCGTATTCAGTCTGAAGCGTGGTAGAGCAACCTGATATAAGTTTGGTTGTCCAGGTGCAGAAATGAAAGTCGTGCTACAAGTATGGGTTTTGCAGCGGGGCCTGAATGATTCGAAAGGCGTGGCGGCGCACATTCTACGAACATCACGGGTTTAGGGTTTAGGGTGCTCGGGAATAATGAATACTGTTAGTAATTGTTCTAACCTACATGTCAGAAGCAATCGTCAACTTGTGATCCTTCGAAAAGGTGGAGAGCCCGAGAGAAGCTTTCAACGAACTCCCGGTCGTTTATGGTAAGCCCCAAAAAGTTGAAAACCGGATGAAGGACCCTTAGTGCTGGGTATCCCTATACATTGCTCTTCAAGATTGAGGCTATTGGGTGTCCAACTTTTGGGCTTCTAGTCTAAAGGTTTCGAGGTTCCTTTGTAGAAAACTCCTTCAAGGGATCTACACGGGCTCCTTTAAGGGCTCCTTTAAGGCATCCACATGGGCTCCCTTAAGGGATGTAGGGCAGGGGTCTCGGGTCTCGGGGTTCAGGGGTTTTCTGTGCTCTCATTCCAGGGTTGTCGGTGCGGAGGCTGAGGACCGAGGGCCTTGGCGGTTTAGGGGTTCAGGGCTTACAGGGGGTTTATAGTATTTAGGGTTTATAGGGTTTAGGGCTTATATGGTCTAGGGTTTATAGGGTTCAGGGTTTACAGGGTTTAGGGCTCATAGGGCTTAGGGGGTTGTATGGTTTAGGGCTTATAGGGTTGAGTATTTAGGGTTTAGGACCCATGGTAGGCTGCACCTTGCAGACCCTATACTTCAACCCGAAAGCCCCTAGGTGCAGCAATGCTCTCCAGTGGAACACTTCTGTTGCAGAAGTATGGCTACAAGGAGATTAGGAAGATTGGGGAAGGCGCCGGAAGGGAGTCTCGGATTTTGATCTTGGGCTTGGGGGGTTGAAGCTTGGAGCCTTTACCTCCCAAACTCGCCCCAACCCAAAAGTCCTGTTGAGCATTGCCTTCTAGCATGTCTTCTGCTCTACACTTGTCTCTGTGTGTGTGTGTGTGTGCGTGCGTGTGCGTGTGTGCGTGTCTCTGTGTCTGGGTTTGTGTGGCTGTCTGTCGGTGATTTTGTGCGTGTGTGTGCACACCCATTAAACCATGTACAGTGTAAGGACGGCACGCTCACAGGCGAAACCGCAACCAGTATCCCGGTATGCCGGCTCATCCGGAATAGGTAAAGCAACTTCTGGTCAGGACGTGTAATTAAAGAGCTCAGCTAGTTTCAGAATTCACACACCCTTGCACATCATCAGCCATGGACCACAAGTATAAGCGCGTCAATTGGGGTTTAGGGTTTACTAAACCCTAAACCCCAACTGACGCGCTTATACTTATGGTCCTTGGCGAACATCTAAAGCCCTGCCCAAAGCCCTCGTTTGCAGGGGCCTTTGGCCAAGCAATCTTGGTCGAGGATGAAAGCGGTTCGAAGCTGGTCTGCGTGAGCCCCAGGCATGAAAACAATCAGGGGCTACTGAGCGGGTCGACTATGCTTAGTTATTATGAGTGGTACTAGAGCTATGCCACGGCAAAAACGAACACCCCGAGGCAGCATATTTGCCTACGGGGGAGGGTTCAGGACCCTCAAGGGCTGCAGATTTACCACGCGATGTAAGGGGAGACATACGATAGACTGCGTATCTGAATCTTGCTAGGTATCGTACTGGTGCTCAAGGGGGAGCAGGAGAGTAGATCCCTACAATGGTCCCTGTTCATCCCTTTATAGTAGTTCTCATATTCCTTCCTCCACTCTTCCTTAGGCATCAGCAAGTATAAAAAAAAAGGTTGCGACATGATGAAAGCGATGTCGTGCTGGTCATTATGAATGAAGGTTTAAAGTCTAGGGTGAAGCAAAGCTTGCAAGGGCTGTGTCGGGTCATGGGCTTTCTGCTGGGAGATGGGCCTGAGCTTGCGCCTGCCAAGACCGGTCCCTTCTAGGGTTTAGGGTTTAGTGTTTAGGGTCCAGGGTTTAGGTGCAAGTCGGGTACTCTGGCTAAAGCAAGTCCGCGCTTCTAAGACAGGTTGCCCTGCATCGATCCGTTCGTGTTACTACACTGCTTGGGTGAAAAACGGTAATACTAACAACAGTAAAGTTCAGAGTGACCACCCGACCCCACGCTAAACCCTAAACGCCAAACCCTAAACCCGAAACCCAGAAACCCTTAAACCCTAAGCCCGAAACCCTTATGAACCCTACACCCTTAAACTTAAGCCATAAACCCTTATATGAACCCAGAAACCCCTAAACTCTAAGCCCTAAACCCTTATGAACCCTTAACCCCCAAACTTAAACTTTTAAACCCTAAGCCCTTAATCCTTGAAGATGATCCGTGCAAGCCCATGGCCAGAGTCAAAGAGCCTACTCTTCAGGCAAGATGGTGGACGTGTCGCAGGCACCCGTCGTTTGGATTTTTGGGTTTACGGATACATGGGGGCCTCAATAAGTACCTATACTATTTT